>JANBPO010006173.1:7267115-7536812 GCA_024336825.1 Amorphophallus titanum
TTGGAGTGGGTAATAAAATCATTTCTATAATTATTTTTAATTATTTATACCGAGAGTACGAGTCTTGGCCGGGGTCGTCTTCCCCACGCCTGGAGCGTGGAGGTAACATTCTCGCTCCTCCAATTTATAGCATTTTCTTATCTCGTATATATTCTTGAATGCCGCTACATGAGCGATTTTTAGGATATTAGCTCGTTCAAATTTTAACGTCACTGTGAGTGAGTGAGTGGAGCTCGTCCTGTGACTCGATCCGAGCACGCGAAAAAGTCGATACCTGTGACTCATTGACGATTTCTCAACCGCGCACATCCGCATGCTTCCCTCGCTTAGGGACATCCGTGAGCTCGTGTCTCTTGGTCCCAGGTATGTAGACTGTACCCACCGGCTCAGGGTGTGGAATTCCCTTGACCAGAGGTGGAGACACGGGCGGGTATGAGGAGGCGGAAGGTTGACTCATGGAAGGTTGATATGCGGGGGTGTAGGGCTGACTCATGGAGGGTTGATATGTGGAAGCGTATGGCTGACTCATAGAGGGTGCGACGTAGGTGGAAGACTGACTCGTGGAGAGCACATAAGGGGTAGGCATGGAAGGTGAGGTGCGTGTGGATGTGGAGGTGACTCAGGGTCAAGGAAATCTTGAAATTGTTGATGAGGGCTCGACTATAGAGTTGTTGCCAAGAGGTAATGTCATTAAGGGCTAAGACGAACCGATATTCCAGCATTGCATTAGATATCAACATCTTGATCTGCTCTGACTCCGGAATGTTCCCTGGGACTTGCGCAGTGAGGCGACACCAGCGGTCAGCAAAGGTAGAGAACTCCTCTTTGGGTATCACATTTTCATCGGCCAGATCCACTATAGAATACTTGGGCCCAACCTGGTCTTGAAACTACTGAAAGAACTTATCTTGGACCGCTTGAAAATTCACAATCTACTCTTGAGGCAATGAAAAGAACCAATCCAGAGCTGGACCTTTCAAAGACAGACCAAATAGATGCGTCATCAAGCATTGGTCATGTCAAAATTGGGTCAACTCATAAATGAACTCCTTCAAGTACACATACGGGTCACCAACTCCACCATAGCGGTGATATGCGGGAATTTGTGAAGATGGCGAAAGTCAAATATTTTGAAATGTGAACGGAACACTTAAGGTGGATTTGGGATCAACTTGGCGTTGAAGTTCATCAAGCTAGCGTTGGGCTTGAGCAATCATCTCTTGGGTAGGGAGAGATCGAGAAGAATATGGGCCAGCTTGAGCAAGAGGTTGTGAATTTAGACCAGGATGGTGATGATGAGCCAGATGAGAGGATCCGAGCTGAGAAAAATAGAAGCCCATTTCAGGAGTGGAAGGATACGTGGGCCTAGAAGAAGCATAAGCATGAGGACCCATTGGACCGACAACATAAGCGGGAGGAGGCCCATGAAGATAAGAAGGCCCATCATGAAGGGAAGGCCTAGTAAGATGAGAAAAAGGCCCATTAGGAGAAGGAGACCCTGGAATATGATTTGCAATAAGGCGTTGGGCCTGGGCTGGGTCCATTTGGTGAACAAGGGCAGAAACATGGGCCATAAGGTTGGCTTGCCCCTCGGATGGGTCAGGGGTGCCACGGGAAGATGGGCCCGGTCTATGCTCTTACTTTTCCTATCCCCTTCTTGTGATGTGCAAACCACTGTCAGTTGGTCATTCTTCCGAACTTTGTCAAGGTTAGGGTCCTTGTCATCTAACACCGTGTGCAAGTAGCCTGAAGCGTAGGTCTAGGCTGTCAAGCAAATGTAGCATACATATCATTTCAAGTCTGCCACTTAACTATTCTTAAGTTGTCTATCAAGAACACCATATAGAACCTAGTCTTTTCTAGAGAGAGAAGCTCCGGGGTTTCGGGATTCTTTGGGTCTCGGGAGGTCATGATCCGGTGGGGGGGGGTTCTCTTGTTGGAGCTTGGCTCAGGCAGTGGGGCTCACTGCCAAGGTGGATGGGCCGTGGGTTAGCCTCCCACTTGTTTCAGCTGTGATTGCAGAAGCCACATCTGGTGTTTCTATAGAGGGAAGTGGCCGGTTCTGTAGAGACGAGTGCCAGCTCAAGTGGCCGCCGTTCCTTCGCGGATGTGGTTAGGAGCAACCCGCAGTTGAAGGGGCTGGTGAATTAGAGATGGATGATGCAGGTGAGCTCCTAGCGGAACTCCTACAAGGCAGGCTCGCCTAGCCTCGGCGGTGTCTGTGCGCGTCCCTGTTGGACGAGTCGGTGGAACAGAGGTAGTCAAAAGGCAGCAAGTGTTGACTGCAGACGGGTGCTAGGAAGTCGCTAGGGTGGCGATGCTGTCACGTCCCGAGATATATACAACAGAAACAAATCGCAAACATGAACAACCGGCAAAGTAAGCCTCTAGCTAGCAAGACAATCAGAGCGCCAAAGGTACAAATAATGTACACAACATATGACAAAAACTTTCAAATTTATTGAATAATGATCCAAGTTACAATCGACAATCGACTCCTTTGACATCATAACTCTCTAGACTCAAGAAAATAGAAAATTACATTAACATGATCAACTTCACCGTCTATTACAGTGAAAGATCCTAAACATAACAGACTCAAGACATTCTAACTTTCTAGGGCTTCTCTCGAACTTCAATCACTCTCGGAATCGCCACTTGAGTAATCCGACTCCGATCCACTAGAGCTTTTTGAAAAGATTGTGAAAGTAGGGAATGAGCGCGCTCGCCCAGTAGGTATCTTCGCGTCAACATGAAGGCATAGTTTACATGTTTAACATTTTAGCTCTAGGAAACGTAATGAAGAAAGTGCGATAAAATATGCGATGAAAACCATAGTAACAACAAGTAGCAAGATATGATTGTAAGGACATGATATTGCAAGAATACAATAGTAAGAAAATTAGTTGATCACCGTGCTCTTGGATTCCAGCTGAAATGCAACTATTGGGCAGACCTGAGGCAGACAACATGGAAACAAGTGTTCCAGTTGGAAAATCCAATGTTTTTAGGAGATGAAAAGCTGGGCTTTGCTTGCCAAGGAAGGAGGGAGTGGTGGGGAATTAAGACAACCTTGCTATAGTCGGAAAATCCAATGGTTTTTAAGAAAAAAGAATAGCTCGGCTTTGCTTATTACGAAAAGAGGAGTATAATGGTTGCCAAACACACTGCAGCTAACCCACTCCACTCCACCCACTAAAATCATCCACCCCCTTCCCCAGAATGAGACTCTGCGATCAACAGTATCTAATCTATCAGACATGTAACAGAATCCGTTCCAACTACTCCCATGCGAGAAGCCCAGTCCAATAGTTCACCGGAGTTGAATGAAAACCTCTTTCGATACAAATATGCCATGAAAGCCTAACAAGAGGAATACAAACTTGAAATGATATCGCAATTTGTTTCAGACAATTCTAGTCAAAATGGCAAGTGACTACTCCCGCATACTAAGACAACCCACGAAAGTGCGAAGTTTAGTTTGCCGAATTACACGCCAAAAGGCCACAAACTTCTCGAGGAATCATTCAAGCACCTCAGAGAGAGAGAGAGAGAGAGGAAAGCCAATGGGCTCACCATCACCGGCCATGGCGACAACGGAGAGCCGCCCCCTCCGTCCCAGGGTGATCGGCACTGCCGGGATGGACACCAGGCCGACATTGCCGAAGAATTCCGAGGACAGCGACGAGGAGGGGCGGAGGCCGAAGCTCTTCAACGCGAGGGGGCGACGGCTCAAGGGAAGCGGACGGGCGTGCGGTCTCTGGGGGGCGCCCCGGCACCGGACGAGCCTGGCGGAGGAGGTGGAGGAGCCCGCCGGAGCCCCTATGCTGAGCGCCGCTTCCGCCATTTCCTTTAGTCCGCGCGCGTCCCCGCTGTAGCTGCTGCTGCTGCTCCCACCCGGCGGCTTAATAGAGGGGATAACGGGGGCGGGCCAGCTCTCCGAACGCGCACCGCACACTTTCGAACGATGAGCGAGAAAGATAAAAGGCTCGCACCTATAAACTCGGGGATGCGGAAATTAAAAAAAAGGATCGAAATACTTTGTGATTTTGCCCGTAGCGGTCGTCCGAATATCGGAATTACCCCCGCCGGTGTTTCAAAATAATATATATACATATATATCATAATAATACTTTATGCCATGTCACGCCATTGCCATGTCAATTCCCTGCTACTTCCCTTTAGAGCTCACATTGCATGTACATCTGTTTTGATGGTGAGATAAAGGGAGTGACTTCCTTGGCTTGTTAAAAGGGAAAATATCTTAACTTTCAGGGGAGAGATATCATCAAGGGGGAGATGTAAATTTCAGAGGGAGTGCTTGTCAAAAAAAAAATTATCTCTGTCTGTCTTGTGTGAATGTCTGGCAAATCACTTCCTTGTTCTATGTAGGGAGAGTCAAGATTGATTCTGATCTACACTCCTGACCTGCTCGTCTTGGTTCATATGATTGATTAGTGCATTCCCATACATTCAGTTAGCTGCATATCATTTGGTTCCATATGTCTGTGTACATGCATTCAAAGGGAGTAGTCATACATTCACGCTGATAGGGGGAGAAATCTTTTATGTCACAGGGGGAGTGCTGATCATACGTGCTTTAATTCTCATATTCGCATCTTTCAAACCATCTCCTTTTTGTTCATGTCAAAGGGGGAGAATTTGTTTGACGAGTCAATGTGACTCATTGTGTTGCTAGCATCAAAAAGGGGGAGAATATTGTGTCCCTTGTGCTTTGATAATGGTGTGATGTTTGTTTTGTTGATAGCAACATAATGAGTCACCACAAAAGAATGCATGATTGATCTTTGATTGAGTGTTTAACCTGTAAGCTCTATTGTTGATTTAACTGATGCTGGTTTGTTGCTGATTAAACTGATGTGGGGGTGTGTCCTGATGATGTTATGATATCTTGTGTTTTTAACTACTGCTCAAAATTGGTGATTTATGTTGCTATCTGCATTAGGTCAGAGAAATAATGTCCGTGCACATTCTAAAGTTTGTGTAGAAACATAAAGTCAATGGATCTTCATAAAGATCATGTGCATGTCATTTTGCATGACACTTCTGTATGTATAGCATTTCATCGAACAGCCTGTGTGCATCTCATTTTTGTTTCAACAAGTCTGTGCACGTTGTGTTCCTTTCTCTTTAAAAGTCCTTGCATCTTTTCTTTTCTAAGTCCATGCATGTTATAAGGCTAAATGAAAAGTCCATACATGCTACTCATTTATCTCTCAAGTCTGTGCATGCTTGATCATCTGCATGGTTGGTTTGTGGCAAACAAGTTTCCTGTTTGACATTCATAGTCCGTGCACACACTGTTCAAAATAAAGTCATTCATAGTCCGTGCACACTCTGTTCAAAACAAAGTCCATGCATCCTATTTCACCCATGTCCGTGCACATTTCATTGTCATTTTCCAAGTCCGTGCACGTTTTCGTTTGCCCTTGTGCGTCCATGCATGCTTTTATGCTAAGTCTATAATTGAATGTCTGCGCATGTGTTAAGTCCATGCAAGTTTTGGACTTAGATATATCTTGCTCGATGCACTGTTCATTTACAAGTCCGTGCATGTTTTATCTCCACGTCACAAAGCCCATACACACTGTGCATCTGTGTTTACATGAAGTCCGTGCATTCTTTGTCTTCATACATTTGCTTTAAGCTTTAGCAAAGTCCATGCATAAGTCTTGGTTGTTTGAAAATCAAGTCCGTGCACGTTTCTGCCAAAGTCCATGCATATGTCTTGGTTGTTTGAAAACCAAGTCCGTGCACGTTTCTACAAAGTTCGTGCACACTCTAGTCCGTGCATGTTTTAACAAGTCCGTACATTTCTTCAGCAACGAAGTCCGTGCATATTTCTTTTAAACTAAGTCCGTGCATCTTTTGTATCTGAGGTCTGCACAAACTGTTGCAAGGTCCGAGCTTATAGAAGTCTGTACACATCTCATATCCGTGCACATTAAATCTCGAGCACTTCATGTCCGTGCACATGATACCCCGTGCATCTTTCTCACTATCTTTAAAGTCCTTGCACGAATACACAAACCCCGTGGACTTTAAACCCCGTGCACATTTCCTTTAGTTATCAAGTCCTTGCATGTATACACTAAGCCCGTGGACATCAAATCCTGTGCATGTTTTTCATTGAGACAAACTCTTTGCATTCCTTCATAGAGTCCGTGCACGTCAAACCCCGTGCAAACTCTTCACTTGTAAACAAGTCCGTGCTCAATACAAGTCCGAGCACATTTTGAAGCCCTTACACTTTTGCTTGTAAACAAGTCCGTGCACTTTGTGCACATTTCAACATGTTAACTCCGTGCATATTTCTCTTCTCTACATATGAACATTATGATAACTGGGTGATGGTTAAATATGACAGGGATTCGATTATTTCATGGAACGTCAATCTAAAGAGGGGCTAGGGCACATGATCCTAGAGCCCTTGTCCCTGACACGTGGCAGAGAGACCTAATTTATTCTGGAAGACTCCCAGGGCAAGAAGCGTGGTCTCCACACTCCATCTTCCCTGCAACCTCATATATATACTGCTGGAGCTCGTACCAAACAGACGAGGAGGACTGAAGAAAAAAGTGCACAGCCGATTGTCCTTCGTCCCTGCAGAAGAAAAACTTTACATCTGAGAAAGAGAGAGAAGAGTCCAAAGAGAGAAGAGAGAGCCAGATTGAAGATTTTGATCCTTTGTTGGTCTCTGCTTCTACAGAAGCTACATTGCTCTCTTGTTTGAGAGTTCGGTTGATTGGTTTCTGTTTCTTCATCTTTGAATTTTTCCTTCCATTTCCTTTCATACAGTCTTGTTACTCTCTGAGGGTGTTTAGAGGAAGGGAGAAGATCTCCGAGTTCCCTCCATCGTGTTGGAGGAAGAGAGGATTATCCCCCTGGTTTGTAAGCTGCTGGGTGCAACTTACTGGGTTTCCCTTTGCAGTGTGTAAAGAAAGGGAGGTAGTTCCTCCAGTAGGTGTTCTACTTCTGGTGGCCAGAAGTTCGAGGAGGGTGTTCCTTGAGGGCAAGTTATTCGTCAGCATTCTGTTGGCAGACTGAGTCTACTGTGATCTTGTTGCTTCAAGCAAGGAAGCCTTACTCTGTGGAGTAAGGGGTGGACGTAAATTTCGGGTAGCAATCAAACTACCTAAAAATCCTCCGTCTCGTGTGGTTTATCCTCTCCGATCTGTTACTCGAATGCTTGCACATCTATCACTCGATCAATCACTTCTCTGATAGTCCTCCTGCTCTTAATTGTTGGCTCTTATTGCATGTGGCGTTTTTGAATTGGTCAAGTTTAACCAAATTGGGGGTGATCTATTCAACCCCTCCCCTTCTAGCTGACCTTCCGCTTAGTCTATCAATTGGTATCAGAGCTGGTTACCCATAATTTGGTCCAATGGCCAAGGTATTGCTAGATTGAATGCTCCCCATAGCTTTATGGCTGAGGGACAGTCCATTAGCCATCCCCCGTTCTTCGATGGTAATAACTATTTTTTCTGGAAGAATAGGATGGAGGTGTTTATTAGAGCCCAGAGCCACAAACTCTGGAGGGTGATCACCACGGGGCCATATGAACTACCACCCAACGAGGATGCTTGGTCAGAAGAACAAATCAAGCTCTCAGCACTCAACTGGACTGCTCTGAACATCATCCAGTGTGCAGTTCACCTAGGAGTTGCATTCGTGGGTCTCCTAGACGTGGGGAGTTCTGAACTTACGGAGCTAATGAATAACAAAGCTGCGGCCCGCCGAAGGGAGGACCGAATTAAGAAAACTTTGCTGAAGAGCCCGGTGGTCGTGAGCTGTCACGTTCACCATACTACTTGCCCAACTAGGGCACACAAGAAGAAGCCCACTGGGGGCAACAAGAAGAGCTCAAGAGGAAGAATTGTTGCTGCTCCCCGGGGTCAACTTTCGACATTTGGGAAGTCCATGTTGATCGGGGGCATCCGAGTCTACTTCGATGGCCGCAGCAATGAAGTTCTGCCAGATCGGATCATCCTGACCGTGCCCACTCACAACACCTTCCAAGTGCTAGCAAGCCGGATGGTGAATTTTATTGACAACAAGCAAGGGAGGCCGACCCCAAACTTGCCAAAGTTTAAGCAGATCTGGGTTCCTAAGAGAGTCTGAGGTCCTGCACTAGCCTCACAAGGCTTCAAAAATTTTGAGGATGTTCCTAATAGAGGGGGCAAAGAGACTATGCATGCAGAGGAAGTCACGATCGCAACTCCTCCACCCGCTGCCAGGGCCTGTGCAAGACAAGCTAACATTGTCAAATATTCAAGAAACTTCATTCGCACTGCTAAACTGATACAACTTCCATACATGCCATCGGCTCGAGTCCAAGTGCTGGCTCCTGCCCTTTCTCCAAAGTGCAACCAAAAGGATATGACTAAGATGGTCCGGAGATACTTCCATAGCCTCGGGAGTCCTGTCCTGGGTCAGCAAGGGCCACTTCATGTCGTCAAGGCTGAAGATGAAGGAAAAGATAAAATGTCACCTGTGTGGGCGAATGAAGAGGAGAAGCAAATTGGGACTAGAAGCCCTGAAAACCCTCCACAAAATGAAAGAATGAAAAGAATTCCAATATATGAAGGGTTAACCTTCCCTAGTCAGGCCCGAAGGGAAATCAGGTAGTACAAAAGAAGAATGCAAGTTCTTACTTGCAATATGACGAGGTGATGAGTACACCTAGTCCCTCGCCAAATGAACAAGAAGAGCCAATCAAGATTGCCGAAAGAACAGACCCGATGACAAGACGGGACAAAGCTGAGTCTGAGCTACAGCAAAACGCAAAGGGCAAGCGGGTTGCTAAAGAAGACATCGCTACTGTCGTGGCCACGATGGCGGCATCTGAAGAAGAAGGAGTATTTCTACCTCCTCCAATTGAGTGTGCCTCCAATAATACACTCGAGGGCATCAGTATAAGGGCATGAACACACCTTGTGTGTTTGTTTTAAACCCCTAAGAGGAGCAAAAGGATGGAGTATGCATGCAAAAGATGATATGAAATATTATGCTAAAGTAGCCTAAGCAACGTGGTAGAGATGATGATGATATGCAGATTAGTAAAGGAAAAATAAAGGAAGGGGGGTGACTCCTCTTCTGCACCTGTGAGCAGAATAGAGGGAGAGCAGGGAACGATAGCTTTGTTTCTTGCATTGTGTTGCTGTGGCAGGAGGCAACAGAAACAGCTGTGGCAGCACAATAGCAACTGGTAGTGACAGCAAGGAACGTAGCAGGGCAGCAGTAGCAGGAGAAGAAAAAGAACTATTGGAGGAAGAAGAACTGTCGGGGGAAAAGCTCTTGCGTGTAGAAGAATTGTTAAGCCGAAGAAACTCGCGCGGATGAATTAGGGGGTATTTATAGATGAAAGAGACCTAGTTTTAATAGGATTAAAACAAGGAAGATGATTTCTGGATGTGGATCTCCTTTCCTCAATTAGTCATGGAGTCAAAATGAGGAAAGACACCAACTGGGGAGGTTGCAGACGAGGAGGAGACGGAATGGAAATGGCGACCATGAGATGCTAGTCCTTCAAAATAGTGCCCACGAGACTGACAAAATTTCCCAGAAATATCAGACTTTCCATAATTAAAAAAAGAAGAAACAGCGACCGACTGAAGAGACGTTCATTAATGAGCGCCCACTCAGAAGGGCGTTATTCTTAGAAATTAATTCCAGTGGGAATTGAAAAGAATTAGAAATAGCGCCTGCACATGCGGTCGTTCATTCCTGTAAATAGACCTACAACTGAGTTGTGTCGTCTTATACTTCAAGGAAATAGCGACATTCCTCAAGGGCGTTCTTTAAATGGCGACCAGATCATGGCCGTAAAATTTAAATAAATCAAAAAAAATAAAAAAACCTACTTTTTAAGCCAGTAATGAACTTCACTTTGGGGCATTACATTGTGACATGAAATTTACTCAACATTGTATCGATTTTGACATGTCTACAGTTGTCCCGCCTTGGCGTCTGCTTTGTAAGGGAGTGAGATGGAATGAAGCGTAGTGGGAACGAAGAGGAATGAAGTGAGAATAGACTGAAAAGTAGATGCCAAGGTGTGATGCAACATGCCTTCGACACTAGATGTTGGAAATCTTTCCATGGTTCTAAATGAAACAACCTCAGATGATTACAAGAAAGCAATGATTATCTAGATGAAGGTTAAGCTAACGAAATGTCGCGTCCGGTTACATATATGTTAAGTAGAGGGAAGAACAAACACCTAACCTTACGGCATGCAAATTTCAAAATAAGTTTTTAACATGGCATGCTTATTTCCAAACAAGAAATTACAAATGAGAAAACTTAACAGGTGAGTTGGTTTCGAGGAGAGAACAAACAGCCAACCAATCTCTCACTTCTAATGAAATCTGTTATCCACGTCTGAGTGCTGGACCTGGTTAGTCAGAGAGGACAGCCAAACCACTCTAGCTGCTTCACTCGCATTCAAAAAAGCAGGTGACCTACTTACATATTCTTCCCCTCTTGCACAGACTTGGCATATTAATTCTCTTCAGATTTGTGATTCTTCTGGCTAGAATTTGTCATACATCGATTTTTTGGTCCATAATATGGCTTCCCAAGTACAATGTGGTGCCTTGGGGAGCAGTGCAGTTTTCACAATGTATGGGAGGGTGCCAGATGGCTCTTCAAGCTCTGTACTGGTCACAAAGAAGATGGTGGAAGCTTTAATCATCATCTTATTTGGATAACGCAAGGTTCAATAACTTGTGCTTCGTTCTGTGAATTTTTTGATATGTTCTGCTAAAAAAATTGACATCAATATTGACAGAACACAACAAAAATTAATGGACAAAATATGGAAGAATATATAAGACTTTTGACCTGAGAGATGATCAATCGTTCCGGATCATTTTACATGCGAGGCCACAGAATGCAGGTGCGAATATCTCTGCTGAGTCGTGCGGAATAGGAGATAACTAATTGAAATTTGAAAAAGAGAGAAAAATGGATACTTGCTGCACATCCATAATGTGAAGTTGAAATAGACGCCACCAGCCCTTCCTTGGTTCAAGTGAATCTGGAGAGAAGAGAGTGTTGTGAGACTTCAAACACCAAACCACTGCACACTTCGTTCTCCTCGTCACCTGCCCCACTGCACATCGATCCTTCTGAATGCTCTAGCTTTCAAGATACTCCTTAATTGTGACTCAATCACTGACTCACTCATGTTTATTATATGGAGTTTTTCCCATGATGATAGTACATCACTTAATTAATTAGAGGGTGATGATGGGAGGAGTTCCTTCAAGAAATATCTTTAATTAGGAAGTAAGAGTAGCATATCTTTAATTAGGAAGTAAGAGTAGCATATAATTCAAGCAAAACAAAAATAGAGGCTTGAATTATAGGGCTATATATCCTTGCGTTTCTAGATTATGAAGAAGGTTATAACAGCAAACTAAAAGTTTCATTTTGTGGATTGTGTCCCCGATGAGACTGGTCGTGGTTTCGTTTCCTTCCGTAGTTTAGTTCTCCAGACATGTCTTATCTTTGTCAATCATTCCAGGTGGTTAGTTCGGCATTTTCGAGAGAATTCCTATCGCTTGTTAGTTGTGACGGGTGTCTTTTGTCTAGATGTCTGCTTATCAGTTCTCTCTACTTCATCACCATTTCACGCCGTTGTCGCTTTCACTCCATCTCCTTTCCATTTCACCTTTGTGTCACTTTCGCTCATTCCCTTGCAAAGCAGACATCAAGGAGGGGCATCTGTTGACACCCGTTTTTAGCCCGCAAGTCAAGTCGTTTCTCTTATTCATCATTTTTGATGTCCCGAATTACCCATTATTTTGGAGTCTTCCTTGGATGGATTTTGAGCCCGTTTCATTGTTCTCTAGCATTTGAACTTCGAAGATCATGATTTCTTAGAGCCCCGAGACTTATTTTTATCAACTTCTGACTTTCAAGTTAACTTTCGGCCCATTTAGGTCAACTTCCATCAAAACATTCGGCTCCTTTCGCTGCGCAGTCCTGAAGATGACCCTTTTTCATCCCCTTTCATTTCTCTATTTGTTTTGTTCCCTTCACCAAAGTTGTTCATTTTTTAAATATATACAATTTCTTCTTCTACACCATTAGCCAGTTCTACACCGATTTCAAGTTATTCACATTTTTCTGGCAGTCTACACTGTTCACCAGTGAACCCAACATTTTTCCTATCTTCTCACCCCATTTTCTCGCTCTTATAATTATCTTTTGATCTTGCTCTCTTCATTAAAGTTGTTCATCTTTTAGTTATCTACAATTTCTTATTCTATCACTTTCACTAGTTCTACACCGTTTTCAAGATATGCTCTGATTTTCAAAGTCATGCATAGTTTGCCCAAAAAATTTCCTCCGGTAGACTAGGGGTCCTAGGAAGACCATTAGGGGATAAAAGATGGTCCTCCCTAGACCGCAAGGCCCGAACTTGCCCAAAATTGCCCTGTTTCAGCCCTGAAGCCTTGCGGTCACACCCATGACCATTTGGTGGTCCCTTGCGGTCTTCACTAGACCGTTTTCTCCCGAACTTGTCCGAAATCATCCCGTTCGGCCCTCTAAAGCCTTGCGGTCTCTCTCCCCTAGACTGTTTGGTGGTCCCTTACGGTCCTTCCTAGACCGTTAGGCTCCGTATGCGGTCGTGTGATAGACTGTTTGCCAGACAGAGAGTCCTGAACGTCTTGAACTCTGATTTCTTCAGGGGGCTATCACTCAAAAGGAGTTGGGCCTCGTTTGGTCTGGTGGGACCTCATTTGGGCGCTCTCTTCGGGCAGTAGAATTTCCTTTCTCCACTTCTCCCCCTCCTACTCCCGAGCCAAGATTAGGCTCGATCGAGTAGCTTCTGGGGGAGACATTGGTGGCTTGAGTCGGATGGGGATTTTTCCTTGGCAGAGGCCACTTAATGTGGTTGTCCTAGGGTTTCACCCGTAATGATGATAATTCTTGTGAATTGATGTGTAGAGCCCCTTTTTCGAAGACTGGAGCATCGCACCGCTTCCCACTAGGGGTTTATAAGCATAGCGCACATTGGCGTTCCAAACTTCCATCACTTAGGGTTTTTCTCTCCATCATCTTTGCACTTGCGGGAGGCTCATGCGTTGCGAGGGCAATCCATAAGAGCGAAGTGTTGCAGCGGCCTTTGTAGAGCATGCAAAGGTTACGGCGGTAGTGATCTGCCAACTTTCGCTTCCTCCTGAGTCATCCAGCTCAGTGCCTTCTTCTTCTTCCTCCAGCTCTCCTAGTTACTCCATGGTGGATCAACATCCCGAGGCTGGGGGGCAGGAGGTTGACCGAGCCCCGAGGGTGTTTACGGTGCCGTCGGAGCCTCTTCGTAGCGAGTTGACTGAGGGCGAGGTGAAGCAGCTGGAGGGTCGGTATGGGTTGCCATAGCGGTACCACTTCTCTTCGCCGGAGCCTCATGAGTCCAGTCTAGACACTCGCTTTGGTTTATTTTACTCATTCCTCTTGCACTAGAAGTGCGGATTCCGCCTGCCTCTCCATTTTTTTGTTGCCGAATTACTTTGGTTCTACCAATTGCCTCCAGTCCAGTTGGTCTTCAACTCCTATACCTTCATCTTCTCCTTCATCTTTCTTTGTCGTTCGTGTGGTGTTGATACTTCGCTGGACCTCTTCCATGCCTTTTTTGAGTTGAAGGAGCATACCTATGTGGGTAAGGGTTTCTTCTACCTTCAGGCAAAGAGGGGAAGGAGTTGCATGACCCTCTCTGTCAAGGACTCCACCCACAAGGGCTGGAAGACCCAGTATTTCTGGGTGGGCTCGACCATGGGCGGTGAGTCTTGGACCTTCCCGATGGTGCCCAACTTCCATCCGAACATTCCTCTGAAGCAGGCGGTGGCTTCCCCGGAGGTGGAGGAGAAGGCTACCTGTAGCAACCCTGAATTTTTGAAAATTAAAAATTTAAGAAAATATTAATACACGCCTTAGTTCAAGGCGTTACTTTGCATACAGGTAAGATATTCTCTTATTTTAGTCTATCTTGCACTTTTGTTCCTCTTCAACCAATATATCCTCTTGTTGACATCCTCAAGTCATTTTTTGGCTTTAAAGAATAAAAAGCAGACAATGGATTCTGCAAACCCACTGCAAGGATACAGGATTCATTAAGAAAATTGAGAAAAATAAAGTTAATGCAAATAAATTAAGCATAATGGAGTTGGGGCATGAAAAAGATAATAAAGGAATGAAGAAACAAAGTTCCTGTGAAATGTTGGAAACTTTATGAAACTTGTTATGGTTTGCAATGATGTGAAACTTCTTCAATCGTCAATTGAGGTGCGTTCTTGTTGGCATGACTTTAAGTTCTTTCCTTTGGCCTTGCATAATTCAAAAACAGGATAATGGACTATGCACACAGATCAAGGAATAAAATCCATATTCTATTTAACTATGGAGAACCATCTGGAAAGGGATCATGGTGGCTGCTCCCTATGTCACAGGGGATTATGGTGAAGGTTGGTAACGAGGGATCTACTTTATTTTGGCATGATAGGTGGTGCGGAGAAGAGGCACTTAAAATCAGATATACAAAAAAAATTTTCTGTGCCGGAATAAATGGTGTACCGTCCAGGATTGTTATCAGGTTGTTGGTAGTAATGTTACGTGGAACCTTATCCTGTGTCAACTGTTAAAGGAAGCAGAGGAGTCAGAATATCTTCCTTTGCTAGTGCTTCTATTGAGACTCCGGTGGACAGTGAAAGCCAGGGCAAATTCATTTGGAAGCAGAGTGGAGTAAGATTTACTATCAAGTCTCGTTATCAACTGCTGGAACGTAATGTGCCTTCATACCCCTGGTTTGGGCCAGTGCGGAAGGTGAAATCACATTTGAAAGTACAGGCATTTATGTGCCTACTATTTGGGAAATGCCTAGTTACTAAGCTGTGGCAGAAATGGGCTATTAATCATGGCACTATCTGCTCTTTGTGTGGTATTTGTGGAAGAAGATGTAGACCACCTTATGATCCTTTGTCCAATTAGCTGTGAGGTTTGGAGGATTTTCAGCCAGATAGATTTGGTCTCTTTCAATTTGAGCACTGTTATCCAGATGTGACGGTTTTTGAAAAGCAGTAATGCAACTTTTGGTCATCGACCAAGAGCCCAAATTCTTTGCCTGCTTCCTCATGCTGTTTGTTGTAGCATTTGGAGAGAATGGAACAACATCTTCCAGGAAGTTCCATTTTTGCTGAGAATATCTGTATTCGAGCGCTTAAGGTTGGTTTGAAAACTAGAGGTTTGACGCCAGTCTCCCTCCATGGTTTTAGTGCGGGTGTCTTTTAGGGGATGGGTAAGATTGAGGCAAACATCCTCACCTTTTCGAACTTCAACATCCAAGCTCGTGTCTCCCATAAGGGTGGTTTTGGTTGGAGTTTCGGTTGGTGGGGCTGAAATGGGAGGTACTTTGGGGATATAAGCTGAGTTATCTGGGGTTGGTTCCTCCATCAGTGCTTGGGTTGGGGAAAGACTAGTGGTGAATGATGGTGGTAAAGGAGTCGGTGATTCCCTTTGACCATGGTGTGGGATGGGGGCAGGTGGGGAAGGGGGTGATAGCCATACGCAAGGGTCATATTTTTGATCAAAGGCTATGAATGATTTGGCACGGGCAGTCAACATCCCTATTATGAGCAAGTCCCACACATCAAGCTAGCTTGGGCATGAGGAGTGGAACGGAAGTGCGATCCATCTAGACACGATGTCGACACGGGGGAGACTTTAATGCAAACGACCCTAGGACCTGACTTGTGGGAACAAGTCAAGAACTTACTCTTATACCACTTGATGTGAGACAACGGGGAAGGACAGAGATGGCTGATTTGATGCACCTAGGACCTACGGAAGCAAGCGCAATAATTTAACATAAAAATCGAAATCGGCGAGTAGACTCGCGTGATGCAACCCAACCTGGGGTGACTCGAGGATACCGAGTCGAGGATGTGGAATTGCTCCCTTGCTGGTAGAGGCTTGACAGGGCTTAGGTCAACCCCCCTAGACACAGTATCCCAATTCAAGGGGTAGACCTTGTGTCGAGTGGGCACGGGTAACACTCCACTCACTTTCCGTGGTGGTCGCTTGACGAGGGAGGAACTTCGGGGCTGGGCACTCTCTCCCTTTGGCGACGGAGCAATTGAGGAATATAGAATAAATAAGGATAAATGGAGCAAGGGATGAGTGCTTACCTGGATGGTATGAAGAAATCAACCCCGGTCAGAGACGTGGGCAAGTGGGGAAGCGTGGGATCGCAACCCGCACCCTGCGTGGTTGTCGCTTGACCTGAAGCCCGCTGTTACAACACTACGGCTCACGCAGGAGGGTTGGCTCAGGGGTGGGGGAATTAAATTATTACAACCAAAGTTTACCTCCACGCAGGGAGGGACTTTCAATTGACCAGGCTAGGGGGACAAGGGATGACGAAGAGAACTGACTTTCTGTCTGCATAGTCGCACGCGCTGTCTACACAGTCTGGCACCAACCCGCAGGCTTGTTGTAGTAGGTGGGGCGAACTCCCTGAGCCACATGGTGGACCGTGCAGCTAGTTAGCTGAGTCTGACCTGTTGTCAGGCCCTCACGGCTTCGGGCATTGTGGGCCCTAGGCTTCCTATTGATCCTTCCTTCGGGCAGCTCCGGGGCTTCTATTTCTAGCATATCAACAAAGGCTACCCCTAAAAAGTTGGGGAACCCGACCACCGGCAGGAAAGAGCCAAAGACAGCTGGTACTGCCAAGTACCCAGAAGTAGCGTGATTGGCCACAATCTCAGGGCTGAAAGTCAGCGTGGCAAATCCAACAACCATCATCAATTTCTGGGAGCACAAAAACAAGCAAACGATCAGCACTCTTTGGGAGGGCCCCGGGGCCCGTTTATCTCAGCAAAAAGATGAAAGGGGACTTCAGTCCCACCGGGCGTGCCAAGCCTGTGGGGGTGAAGACGTTCCTCTCCTCCCTCCGATCTTATTTCTTAAAGAAGGAGGAAGAAAGAAAGGGTGTGCCAGTCACTAAGTGACAAGTTTTATTATGTGCTCGATCTGACCTGAATCAGATGAGAGTGAGATCCGTGTCGGCACCAAAAGTCCATCATACCGTAAAGGTTATGACGTTAATTACATCCTCCAAGAAGGAGAAAAACTTTTGATTAATTGCCGAGATAATGAGCCGTCCGGGGCTAACATAAAACGAATAAAATACATACGAAGCTGAGATTGACAAGTCCACATGAGGGGTTTTGTTTGTTATTTAAATCATATAGCGCAAGCATAGTTTACTAAGTCTGAACCCTAGTACAAGGCGGAGAATATAGGCCCGAAGACCACCATCACACATAACGAAAGCTTCCAGTCGGGCGTGACCCGACCTTCCATTAATGCCATTTGATATACCGAGGGTTCGGTCAAGCAGGCATGATGCGGGATGGGCAGCAGACTCGACACCAACTTGATGCAAACCTGGGACCAAGAGACACTAGCTCGCGGACATCCCTAAGCGAGGGAAGCATGCCGGTGTGCGCGGTTGAGAAATCGGCAATGAGTCACAGGTATCGACTTTTTTGCGTGCTCAGATCGAGGCACGAGACTGATCTCACTCTCTCTTGCAACGGGGATAAAATTATAGCGAGCTAATTATCCTATCACTTATAGTGGCATACGAATATATACGAGGAAAGCAAATACCAAAGTGGGCAGTGGACACGATACCTCCACACTTCGGGCGTGGGGAAGACGACCCTGGCCAAGACTCCGACCCAGAGAAACTGTGAGAAACACATGGTCGCCTACTTGGAATTCTAGGTCACACCTTCGATTATCAGCATATGATTTTTATCTATCTTGGGCCGTATGAAGTCTCTCTCAAATTAGCTTGACTTTCTCGGTAGTATCTCTTATTAACTCTGGACCTAGAAGTTGTCTTTCCCCAATTTCACTCCAGTAGATAGGTGAGCGACAGCTTCTCCCATATAGTGCCTCGAATAGTGCCATTTGAATGCTAGCTTGGTAGCTATTGTTATAGGTGAATTTCACTAGAGATAAATGGTCGTGCCAACTTCCACCGAAATCAATGACACATGCCCTGAGCATGTCTTCCACCACCTGATTGGTTCTTTCAGTTTATCCATCAGTTTGTGGATGGAATGTTGTGCTAAAATTTAACCAGGTCCCTAAAGAATGTTGCAGACCCTTCCAGAATTGCGATGTGAATCAAGGTTCTTGATCGGAAATAATGGTGACATGGACACCGTGAAATTTTACAATCTCCTTCATGTACAAGGGAGCCAAGATATCCATAGACCATCGACTTTTAATATGTAGAAAATAAGCCGATTTAGTTAAACGATCAATGATCACCCATATCCCATCATGTCCACCTCTTGATTTAGGCAGTCCCATGATAAAATCCCTCCCTATACTCTCTCATTTCTATTCTGGAATTTCCAAGGGATCTACTTTTCCAGCAAGCTTTTAATGTTCTGCCTTAATTTGTTGACAAGTAAGGCAACGTGCCACATAGTCTGCTATCTCTCTCTTCATATTGGGCCACCGATAATTTCTTTTAAGGATACATCTTGGTAGCACCAGGGTGAATAATATACCTTGATTTATAAGCTTCTTCTACGATCAATTTCTTCGTATCAGTATGATCCGGTATACAAATTCGTCCCCTGAATAACAATCTTCCATCATTTGCAATAGAGAAATTCTGTCGTTGCTCTATATTGGCCTTGATCTCCAACAATATAGGGTCATTATCTTGCAGCTTGATTAGATCTTCTATCAATGTTGGTTGAGTCTGGATATTGGCTATAAAGTAATCTTCCTCCTTCACATTAATATATGAATTCAGCTGGGCAAATTTAGAAATAAGATTGGTCATACCTTTCATGAGACTTGATAGCTTTCCTATCGATTTCCTATTAAGAGTGTCGGTAATAGCATTCCCCTTGTCAGGATGGTATTGAATAGCAAAATCAAAGTCTTTAAGATACTCCAGCCACTACCTTTGCGTTGGGTTTCCTATAAATAGGACCCAACCCCTCTCATTTGGAGTTAATGAAAAATTTGAGTATTTGCTACAAAAACCCTCTTGGTCTCTCTCTTTCTCTCACTAGTGGATCTCTCTCTCTCCCTTACCTCTTCTCTCTCTAGGGGGCGGCCCCCATTCTCTCTCCTCTCTCCTTGCCACCTCATCAGCCACGTCACCCTCCACCTCACCCCAACCCTTCACCTCCCAAGGAACATTCACACCTTCCACTTAATTCCCCCCAACCCCTAGGTGGACTCTCATTCTCCTAGGCAACCCCCTTTTTCTTGTCTTTGGCTGGTGCCTGCCCCTAGAAAAGGCTGTCTTATTCTTTTGTTGCTTTCTCTTCCTCTCCCTTTTCCTCCAAAGAAAGTTTCTCTAATTCCTTCCATGGGACATGGTCCCTTATTAGTAAGGGCTGTAGTTTGGGTTGTTCATATTCATCTAGCCCATCTATGTAGGCTTGAAGTCGCTAGAGCTTCGAGCTGATTTTTTTATTCACTGGCAATGGGGTTTGCCTTCTTCGGTTATGGGTGGGTATTCTGATCACTGCAGGCTGATTAACCTACACTGGTGCTAGAGCTAGGGGAGTAGGTTGTGGTGTCACACCACGGATATGTGCCCCCGCCTTCGAGCGAGGCGCAACCTTCTTCTTGGTCTTTGTAGGGACCTGCTACCATCCCTATTGTTCCTTCACAGGTGCCAGAAAGCATGCTTCGTAAGTGTGTTGAGTACTGGCCTCTTCAATTTCTTTAGGCAAGGCCTGATACAAAGAAATTATGTTGGTTGCAGCCCTTCTCAGAGGCACCTCATGGGGTTGTAGGGGATCAACTTTGTACTCCCCCATTTCTATTTCACCCTTTTTTATCATGCCTTCAATGACATCTTTAAACTTATAACAGTCTTCAATTGGGTACCCCAGCATCTGGTGGTAGGGGCAGAACCTTGGACTGTCTCTTCTTTTCAGGTCTTCAGACTTTTTCAACTCTGGTAAGATGACCTTGTTGTACTGAGTGACCCAGTCGAATAGAACCTTGGTCTTCTCTTTGGGGAAAGAGTAGGCCTTCTTCATTTTATCTCTGAGAGAGGGACCCTCCTTTTTCTCTTTTGTTCTATCGGGCTGGGGCGCAGCTACCTTCTTGCCCTTGTCTCTTTGCTGTTCAAATGCTTTAATATCAAAGGTGTTTGCTTCTTTAAGCGCTGGGCGTCGTTCTACTACCTTTGCCTTCTGCATGGTGACACTGGTTGTTGTCGAGGCATGCTTGGCCAGGAAAGCTTCAATTTCAGCCACCACATTATTCAAATGATCAAACGATCGTATTTCCATACCAATCATCTTTTCCATGACCACACGCCTGAGGTTCTACTTACAGATTTGTACAACATCCTCCTGATGTGGGGTTCGCTTGCATCTCATTCTGAGGTTCCTCCACCTCTTAATGTAATCGAGAGCTGTTTCATCTGGCCTCTGCCTTGTTGAGTACAGTTCAACCACCATGACCTCCCTCTCGGTGACGTGGAACCTCTCTCTGAACTTCTTCTGCATGTCTGGCCACTCATTGATCAACTTGGTCGGCAGGCTGGAGTACAATTCAAATGCAAGCCCTGTCAATGAGGACCCAAAGAATTTCAACAAATATGCCTCATCCGTATCCAAATCACCCATGATAGTCATGCAGTATGCAATATGTTCTATCGGGGACCCTTGCCCGTTGAATTTGTCAAATTTGGGCGGCTTGCTGGTTCCCGGAGTGATCCGCTTGGTTGCATGATGCGGTGGGTATGGCACCCGATAGGCATCAAATGTAACATAATCACCCTCGCCCCACTTGACAAGCTTCATCTCGATCATCCTTTCCACCATTATCTTATTTACGGTGGTCGGGTCAACCGGCTCAGGGTAGAAGTGTGTCGGCTGTACATATGGGGTGACCAGGGTGGTCGCCTGCGGTGGAGAACGCAACATCGGTGTCTGATGCACTTGGGGTAGCATTGGCAGTAGTAGCAGCTGAGGAGGACGCTGCTGGGTAGCGGCCTGGCTGTGCTCGACCGACTGAGGCAAAGTGTATAATGGTCAAAATCGCACGGGTTGACACATCCTTGTGATGATTCGGCTTGCATCTCAGGGTGCTTGGAAGACGAGGTCTGTTCTGTCCTCTCATGCAGCTATGTCTTCTAGAGCTCTATCTCCTGTTGATATTTTTATAGCAGCATCAACACCGATGGGTCCATGGCTACTGTGCTGGAGATGCCTTCAACTATTTCCCCTGAAGCACCTTTAGGCGAGGTGGTCAACAGCACCTTATCTTCTTCGACTGTCACTACATTAGCAGTCAGCATAGTGACCCCTTCAGAAAGCACTTGTTTTCCATTTGTCACTTTCAGCATTTGCTTTGTGGCTTCAGTTCTTCTAGTATTCGGCCCTGGCCTTTCGACTAGTCAGGTCAATTCTTGGGGCTCCTCAGGTAGACTCCCATATTTGCTGGCCACTCCGGCCATATTGCAGGAAAAAACATGCATCCCTTTCCTCTGCTTGCAGACCCTCCTTTTTGTTCGACCAGGGAAGGTCAGTCTCTCCAACACCAATCTCCTTTTCTCCTCCCATTGGGGAAGGGCTTCATCAGCCTTGTAATCTGGCCCATCTTCATATCCATTGTCATCAATAGATGACATCATTCCTCTCTCTTCTTCTTCTTCAACTGTCATTGGCAAGCAATCTTCTTCTTCAGCCACAGCCTCTTGGAGCAATTGCTGCTAGCCTAATGCGGGGTTCCCCAGGTCCCTGAAATAACTCCTGACCATATTGGTCATTTCTTCTTGACCCCGTCCTTGGTGGAGGATTGGGGATGATTGTCGACCTCCCATCGAAGGGATATAAGCTAGCCGGGCACTCCTAGAAAGTTGATCAAATCTTCTCCCTACTGTAGGGATGTTGGCTTGTCGGGCGCAGACCCTAAAGGTAGCACGACGTGGAGGGTCCATGAACATTTCTTCTCTTTGTGGGGCCAAGCCCCTCTCATTCCTCTTCCTCCCCCTGCAGGCTCAGGGTTGTAGCGAACAGGTTCACCTTGACGGAAAGGTTGGGTCTTCTTGGGGACCCATACTTGTTTGAACACCTTCAGCCTCGGGGCCAGCTCCTTTATGCCTTGGCGACCAGTTTTTTTTTCTCAACTCTCCTCCCAGACAGCACCTGGAAGGAGTTCCAGATGGGCACGGTGGGGATCACGTGTTTCAAAATGGCCTGGGCTTCACGCCCGTCTAGAAAGATGCGGACGCCCCCAATAAGAATAGACTTGCCAGATGGGGATAGTCGTCCAGTAATAGGAGTGGCAACTTTCCTCCAGAAGCCTCCTTGATGGTGACTCCCGAGCTTGTTGTAATGTTCGGGGCGATCCCCTTGAGCTACATGGTGCACCATGCAGCCTGTCAGTTGAATTCGGACTTTTGACAGGCCTTTGCAGCTTTGGGTGTGCCAGAAACAAACAAACAATCAGCATTCTTTGGGATGGCCTCGGAAGCTCAATTAAGATTCATTGAATATTTTAGGGCGAGAGCAGGCTGCTAATTACATTTAATAAATGGTGATTAGAGTAAATGTCTAAATTAAGGCCTAATTAGCTATTTAGATTTGGGACTTTTGTAAGATTAAGTTAGTTAGGGTCAATTGAAGCTCAATTAAACTTCATTGAATAATTTAGGGTGGGAGCATACTACTAATTACATCTAATGAAGGGTGATTATGCAAACTCCCCAAATGTGACCTTAATTAGTAGTTAAAAATGAGACTATTGGCCAATTATCTCAATTTAGCATAATTTGAAGCTCAATTATGTTTCATTATATTTTCATTGTACTTACAACCATTTATCTTTGACTATCTTAATGTAGCATCATGGGTAGACGTGAGCAAAGTTAGGAGCAACAAGGGCAGGACGATCCGAGATGGGCCCACCTCTTCTTAGTTGATGCTGGCAGAAAAAAAGTGAAATATAATTATTATGGTAAGGAGATACATAACAAAATTACTAGAGGAAAGTAACATTTGGCAGGGATAAGAGAAGAGGTCAAACAATGCGATAGATATCCCCGAGAGGTCCGAGAAGAAATGTGCCAGTGCCTTTTGGGCAAAAAAGAGAGGATGCAACAAAGTGTGTTGAAGATTAAGCTGAAATTACTGAGGAGATTTCGAGCTGAAGGGGAAGGAGGGATGATGATAAGGAGGAAGACGCTGAGAATTCAGATCCAGAGCTGACTGAAGCAGTAGAGCGTGAATAACCAACTCGAAGGAAAGGAAAAGCACCGATAGGTTTAGGAACATACTCTAGTACAACTGGTGTAGCACGAGCTGCACGACATCCTGACACTGGTGTAGTCCCGTTGAGAGTAGGCCCCATGGACAACTATCTGCACAGAAGATAAAGTGCTACACAATCAAAAATCAAGCAAGCATTGAGAGGGGTCAAAAAATCAACTGAAATTGTAGGGCATGCATTTAAAAGTATTTGCAAATAGTTTTTCCATGTAGGCATGGATGGTAGTTTCGCCCAAAACCAAAACGATCTGATACTCCCAGCAAAAATTGGGCCAAAACTGAAATCCTCAAAGTGCATAAAAAATATTAATTTAATTAGTTTTGGACCGAAACTGACACTACCATCTATGCACGTAGGTGTGCTTGCACATGCAGCTGAATCAGAATATTTTCAACCTATGCTAGATGCCATAACAGATGATGACTCTGGCTTGAAGGCCCCATCACGTTGAGACATATGCAGTATAACATCATTTACGAAAAGGAAATGTTACACCAGGTAAGTCAAAATCACAAATTTAATAAGTGAAATTACATGTTTTACTAATATGCCACAACAAAAAAAGTATAAACCACTGGACAGATAGATGAAAATTTAATAATAATCTTTTGTTAATTCTTCATGTTATCCTATTGTTTAACATGCAGGAATTGGATTAAATAAATTGCACGGAAGATTAGGAAAACTCGGTGTCCATTGATTGGACATTTATGCACATTTGCTTGGCCATTTATATGGCATGTGCAATGTTAATCCCCCAAGTTAGGTTTATCAAACAATTAGGATTCGTGTGTTGTACCTTTCTCTACTGATCGAAATCTATGTTAATTTACATCGGCATAAAATCCGAACACCTTTGTTTAACTATCAAAGAAATCATCAACTATCACAATATCAGTTGTGATATTGAGGGCAAATTCGCAGTCAAACAGCCAACACCCTTGAAGGGATAAGGGCACTTATGCCATCTTAGGGATATAAATGTGAGTTGGTCAAGATTAGGGCAGACCAGTGAGGATAGGGGTAGGTTTGTAGTTTAAGTTGGAGTTTGAGTGGATATTGAGGCCTACTTCACAGTTTGGCATTGTTCAGGGGTTTGATTATGATTTGGTATTGATAGGGGTCTAGTTGCACTTTTATACTGACTAGGGTTTATTTACAGTTTTGTACTGGTAGAGGTTTGTTGCAGTTTAACACTGGCTAGGGCCTGGGTACAATTTAACATTGGCGAGGGTTGATTGCAATTTGGTTATAATTTGGCTAGGGTTTCACCATAGCTTTATATTGACATGGATTTGGCGAGGGCTTAGGTGCAGTTTAGCATTGGCTAGGGTTTAATCGCAAGTCAGTATTGGATGGGGTTCAATTACAAGTTAGTATTGACTCTTAGCCCCAGTCGATTAATCTGAGACTTATCTTCATCGGACCACCGGATCGCCGTTGGAGAGTTGGTTTTGAGCTTCATCACAACTGAGTCACAGGATCACCGAGATAATCACTGCCGGACCATTGGATGAAACCCTTGAACTCATCTCCATGACGCGGGGACATGTATGCGAGACTTCCACATATGGAAGGGACATTTACACAATTTACAAAAAATTCAGGGATTTTTGTAAACTCTGGATATTTCTACAAAATATAGGACATGTCAATAATTACAGGACCTTACATGACTTTTTCAACGAATTGTAGACTTTACATGATTTTCTTGTAAAAATATCCTGATCTATTTTCTTGTTCCAGTTTTTAATTCCGCAGTTGGATCTATTCACCCCCCCTCTAGATCCACATTCTACTGGATAGATCGCGTCCATCTGTCTCCAACACTTGTGAACCTCTCCGTTGGATATTCCTTTTGTCGAGCTAGGGGATCATATTGGAAGGCCTCCGCAAGTCTCCGCGAGCCTGGATTCTCATTAGGACGTCGAGCTGGTTGTACCTTCAAAGCCCAATAGATTAGAAAGCACATGTCATATCGATGTTTTTCTGTGCCCTGGCTGGTTGCGGCCATCAGGAGACCGCCACTGTCAAGTAGCGGCCCTCATACGACTGCCATCTTCTAGAGTTCCATTGCGTCGACCCTTTCCTCTTTCTGATGTCGACTCCATATAGTAGCGGTCTGGATCTGACCTCTATATTCAAGAGATAGTCCTGAACAGACCGCCTTCTTCTGTCTTGTCATGAGACCTAGGGTTTGACGCATGGGTTGATTCTCTTATGTTCCTAGATAGTCTATTGATTATCTAGAACCTAACACCTTGTTCAAAAAGCTATCTAATGAATTATGAAAATTAATGAATGTACCGTTATGCTGTCAGATTCCTCCCGTGGCATGATCTTGTCCTTAACTCATTCCTTGAACTCTCATGTTTCATATTTGGTGCATTCTTATCTTGATAGTACTATTCTGAAACTATTGTTTGAATTGTGCATTATTGGCCGAAACATTTATTTATATCTCATGGAAGTAGCTTGATTTATAACGTGAAGATGCAGATCAGGAACTGATTGTGTCCAAGGGCTCGACGCTAGCCCCCTCGGTAGATAGTCGGAAACATACTATAAACCATGGGGTATGATAAACACTACCGTCACATTATGCTGGGAGTACTTTTTTATAAACAGGTGAAAATCTACGAGGCCATCTTGTGAAATTACATGCTTGCTAGTACATTCTTATTACATGACTTTCTAGTGCGTAACCTACATGGTTATGAAAGTACATTCTCGTTCATGCTAGTACATTCTCATTAATGAAAGGCCAACTTACATCTTTATTTCAACTCTTGCTTGATCATATTCGCATATCATGCTCATGACTTGTTACTTTGTTACTTGGGTTGTATACCACATGTTTTAATCGCATTTCTTTTATCTTACTTTCTAGAGTTAAATCGTTAATTACTTAAATTATGCCTCCATGTTGATACGAAGATACTTACTGAGAAAGTGTGCTCATTACCTTACTTTTTCAATTTTTTCGCTAATTTTGTTAATGGTAGAGGGCCTAACTAGAGGCCTTTTTCGTGGGTTCAAGTTCATTTGGTTCCATCACTTGTTGGCTTTGTTTTGGCACTTTTGATCATTTTTGAACATGATATATTCATAAAAATGCGTGAGCATGCACATGGCATTTTGGAACATTAATTGACTTTTACAAGGGCATCCTCGATACGTGGCGGAGTCTTTGACTCACTCATAGTGGGGGTTTCCACCCGGACGCAATCGAGCTTCTTCTATACACCACTTGATATACCCGAGGTGCCATGACATGCAACCGCACAAGAATATGATGAAGTATTCCTTTTTATGCGTATGTGCGCATGGGGGATGAAATTTTATTTCTTTGTTGACTTGTGTTAATTATGCATTAATTTGGGTTAGATTATATGTTCAATGATTTCCTTGAATTCAACCCAATTGGCATTGTCCTTTATATTATTGCTCTTTGATTGCACGGTGAAAATTCAGCAGTATCTCCCCTAGACCCGGAGCGTCGAGGGCGTGTAATTAGTTACTCGCCCATGGAGGAACTCTGAGATGGCCCCGAAACAAAATAGATGCACGCAAAGGTGACAACATCTGGGGGTACGCACGAAAGCGGCAACACCCGGTGACCCAATTTGGGCGTGGAGATCCTGAGGGCTAGCCTATAAAGGAGCCCAACAACCCGCAGGTTGCCACAATCTCGTCGCCAAGACGTAGACTTAAACTATTGCCGCGTGCTATGGCCGTTAGTGTTCACCCTTTTAAATGGTGCCACCTGGGGTCCACGTAATGAAGAAGCGATCCCCCGGTCATCCACGAGTGATCAAAATTTCAGAGTTCAAAATTCGCGAGAGTAATCGATTATTTTGGGATTGAATCCCATGTTCCTCACCCCTTTAGAATCATGGCCATAGAGCCAGTCCAAATTCCAAGGTGGGGTTTTGAGAAGAAAGAGATTCGTATGACTTCAAAAGGGGAAGAAAAACTATGCGAATCACTGGCGGTTGGCAACCTCGGTGCCATATCCATGGGTTTGGATAAGCCCCAGGCCAATGGCCATCGAGCATTATATATATCACGCCACATGGGTGCGATGGTGGGATTTAGGAGGAAAATCAACTTATCTACCAGGAAGGGGGGAAGGGACTGTAGTGAAATGAATGCACATACACACATATATATATCTTCCTGTGGGCGTACACTAACCATGAAGGGGGAGGAGGAAAAAGATTGGGGCAAAGTAGAAAATATCACGATTGAGTGACCTTTTAGAGAGCCACTATTTCTGTCAATAGCGACCTCTATTTAGGCACAGTTTACCTGTCTCTCAGTTTTATTGCGCTTTCTGACCCATATCACGGGTCTATTGACACTCTCATCTCACATCCGTAGATGGGGTCTTAGTTTTGATTCTATCGATTACACACTAACTCTTGATGATATTTGAACCCTCTGTGAGATATTCCTTCCTTCGGAGTGGTGATTTCATCATAGAGACCTCCATAAGTCTACACTAGCTTTGAATTCTCTCTAGGTAGCTGAGCAGGTTGTACCCTAAAAACTCCTGACATCGTGTCTTGTCACGTCACTCTGAAGAAACGTGATGCCTTAGCCCTCTTAGAGCACTGTTCTTGGCCTCTTTGAGAAGTTTATTCTCTGTCAGCAATTGGCGACACTGACCTGGGCCCCGGAAGGAATTGGCGACCCGTCTAGTGCCGTTATTTCCTTGATATAGCGACTTGAGCCTAAGCGCTATTTCATCGAGCCTGTACTGTTTACAGGAATGGACGACCATGCATGTGTGCGCTAATTCTGTAATTGGTGGCGATTGAGTGGGTGCCAATTACCCAGTTTCATGACATGTTTTGGTTTTCGTATGATTTATCGGTATGTCTTACCTATTCAAAAGTTCTATCCTGAATTCATTAGTCTGTGGTTCTACCATAATGTTTCTACATGCTTGATCCTTGAAACTCTTGGCCATTAATTTAAAGTGGTATTGGTCTAGATATAGCAGGGGCTATGGGTCCCAAACAAATTGACATTTCAATACTAGTGTATAAAAATACGGGGTCCTGATCTGATCCCATGTGCGAGATAAAGTCTAAACGTGTACCGGTATCATGAATGATCAGGTGTTGGCATTGCACCAAAGATTACAAAATTGGTCTACGACATTTTGATTAGTGATAGTCAATATTCAAGTGTTTTGAACTCCTTATTGCAATAGCCAATCTTATAAAGTGATAGTTACAAAATGCTCTATTGAAAGTGATCGCCATGCGATTGACATTGTCCCCTTCATGAACGTTCTTGGAATTTCCTTTGAAAGTACTTATTGTCTTGTCATAAATGTTCTTGCTATATTCTACCGTCTATCAATATATCTTTACATCTCTTGAAAGTATCTCCTCTCTTTATAGTTCTTGAAATTTATCTCGCACCGTTATAGTTGTCAATCATGATACCTTGCATGACCTACATAAGCATGTTAAATTGTAATTGACTTAAAGCTGTTACAAGGCAGCCGGGAGGAAGTTGATGCATAAGCGCAAGCATTTATATTAGCTCTCATGTGTAGCACATTGTCTGGACTTGATACTTGAAGATATTGGGAAGGACAAAAATGTAAAGAGGATAATTGAGAGGGCACATAATATCACTTAGTACATTTATGGCCATCCTAGGATTTTGAACATGTTCAGAGAGCATGCAAGTGGGGGTTGAGATATCATCCGTGCAGGGCCAATAAGATTTGCTTTGAATATCATTTTTTTTGGAGTCCTTGCATAGATATAAGAATGAGCTCAAGTCTTTCATATACTACAATTCCATGCGGGGTTTTATAGACAAATCCAGTGTTAATGCTTAGATGGATTATTTGGATGTGTGCCACATCGTGAAAGACAACAAATTTTAGGATATGGTCTCATGTTATATGAAAGTAGTCACACCTCTTGTGAAGGTTCTATGAATGGTGGCTGGCGATGACAAGAATGATATGTGATATCTGTACGAGGCCATGGACTATGCTAAGTTAGACATGTAAAAATCCCTTCCTAGAGAGTATGAGAAGTGATGGAAAATTATTGACAACAAATGAGACAACACATTACACTATGAATTGCATGTAGTTGGTGAGTGATTAATTGTATTGATATAAAGTTAATTATTTTTTAGGTTAATTTACATCTTACATTTACGTAATTACATACAAATACAGGTTACTTCTTTAATCCTCGATTTATGTATAATAACGTTGACGGCGAGGTGTTTCAAAGCACCTTAAAAGTGATTGGTCGTTTATCGGGGACATCAAAAAAGAGACTTCAGGCCGAGCTACAGGTTGGCCTTTATTGAATTTATCAATATGAGGAAAAAATTATTTAATTACTTATGTTAATTATTACTTTATCCTTATAGATGGACAGTCATAGATTGAGGATTGGAACGTATTCTAACTCACAATTGCAATACACTGTGAGAAGAGTGAACCCAGATATAGTAAATGTTTATGCTTAAATTGAGTCAATATGTATTAATATATCATGAAGAATTGATCTTTATTTATTTGTTTATGGTTGGTGGAACAGTTGACTGGTGAATAATGGTGAACAATAGGGATTTGGACAGTAATGTATTGGCTTACATTGCAATTAGGGTGCTGAGTCAAACAATATCAGCAAGTCAATATGAAAGGAATTAGAGCACGTTCAACCTTATACACTCAAAGATTGGCAATCGGCTAAAGACTGAACCGCTAGAAAAATTAGTTTACCGAACCACCTAAAACTTCTTGTGTCCCTGTGGTTTGCTTGCCTTCTATCTGTCATCGCTAGATGCTTGCTTAGGCAGTGATTAGATTACTTAGATCTATCTCTCCACAGATCTATTGCTAATTTCATTCCGCTGCATTTAATCTCTAATTTGGGGGAAATTGTTCAATCTGTTTGCCTGGCGTAATCTGTAGTAGATCTTTCTTTGATTTCATTAGAGGTAAATTTTTTAAAGGGTCACATGGGGTGAGTTTGTTGACCATTTTAACAATAAATATTTTTCTGATAGAATTCAAGAAATGATAGTTGTGGAGTTTGTTGCGCTCAAGCAACGGAATTTATTGGTCGCCAAGTATGAGGTGCAATTCTCTAGGTTATCCGGTTATGCACCACATCTAGTGCATACGGAAAAGATGAAGGCCCGAATATTTCTCCAAGGGCTAAGACCACGGTATATCACCCAACGGGCACTAATGGACATACAAGTCTATTCTAAAATGGTGAGGTGAGTACAATTATTAGAAGATGCCACAGAGTTGTCTAACAAGTTTTGTGGGTGAGATAAGAAGGAACATGTTACTAGTTCGGGATCTTTCAAGGTCTCATCTACAAAGAAGAGGTTCAATGATGGAGGAGACCATTCAAAGGATAAGATGATTAAAAAGAAAGACAAGCTATTCTCTATTACCACCGCACCATCTAAAGAGGTCTGCAAGCACTACGACAAGGCAGGGCACAAGGCTGAGGAGTGCTGGAGGAGACTAAGAGCTTGTCTCTGATGTGGGAGCCGAGATCATCAAATCTTGAGTGTCCTTTACTGAATGAACATGATGGAAGTGAGAAGAATGAGAAGCACTCGATCAAGAAGCAAGGCCGTCTCCAAGCATTACAAGAGGTGGAACAAAGTGAGGTAGGAATCATGGAAGGTACATTAAATATTTGTTCCAAGAATGCATGTGTCTTATTTGATACGAGCGCAACTCATTCATTTATTTCTCAAAGATTTGCTGCTTCATTACCCATGAACCCTATTTTGTTAGAAATCGATCTAGTTATCTCCACTCCTCTTGGAACTTGATCTGAGACTAAATATCATTACCCCGATAGTGAAGTCTTGGTGGAAGGGCATAATCTAGCTACCGATTTAATATGCCTAGACATGAAAGGGCATGATGTCATTTTAGGCACGGATTGGCTATCCACACACAGGGCTATCATATACTACCGAAAGGGTCTAGTAACTTTTAGTGATTACTCGAAAACAAGGATCTAGCAAAATTTCATTCACCTCATTAAAATTGACCAAGCGAGGGTCGATGATAGGCCGTGGAGGCACCCGAGGTGCAGGAGCAGATGCTGGAGCCTGCCATGGTGGAGGGGTCGGAGCCTCACATCTCTAAGCACTAGAGTCCCCTTGGGTAGAACGCCGAGAGCTCCTTCTAGACGACATCTTAGGTTAGAAAACCCGCTGGGAGGGATAGATCTCAACCTTGGCAATGAGGATGGACCAAAGGACACTCGGAGGGCTAAAAATGACCTTCTCTACACTCTGGAAACTAAGGAATAGCTGCACATGCGCACGAGCAATCGTGGAGATTTCATCTTGAAATAGTGATAAATCCACCGGAACTTGTGCGGATGGAAGAATAATGAGGTTTTAGGGCTTGAGGAGAGGGGGTTTAGGGTTCTAGGGTTAGGGAGATATGTGGGAGAGAGAATGGGTGTAATAGAATGAGAGAATGGGGTGATGGGACCCCTTAAAATAGGGTTCGGTCGGGGGTTCGGTCGGCCCGGTTCGCCGCGAACGGTCCACCAAACCGGGGGCTTCGGTCAACCAAAATGGTCAATTTTCCCATTTTTTTAATGTTTGATTTCTCTATGTCTCCCTTTGAATGATTTTGAGCTCCATTTTCTTGCTGGCCTTTCTTCCCTTCCTTTTTTTGTTTTCTCCTTTTTTTGTTTTGTTGCTTTGGGAAGAAATATAATAAGATGACTTCTGACATGAATCAACTCAAGGAGTTTTCCTGAACCTCCCCCTCAGTGACTGCCTAGAATCCCCATGTCACTAGTTGTTCGCGCGTGGCGGGTTTGCCGGCGTAGTGTGTGCGGTGATCGGAGTGAGGGGTAGGATATGGCTACGGGAGAGATGCCAGAATATAGTTTGCTTCGGGGACCCCTTCTCATGGCCATATCTTTCTCAAAGCAGCACTGTGCACTCACCTTTTAAGAAAAGTCGAGGGGAGACCGAGTGGCATGGGAGGTTTTCAGGTTTTAAGGGAAACATAGCTGGGGTGCGGGCGTGCCAGTCGATTTCTCGACAATCATCTGTGGAACCAAAAGTTGACCAGGGAAAGCACCGCCAGGGCGCAGCACGTGGACTCGAGCGGTGAGGGACACATGGAGGGAAGGTCGGTTCCATAGGTGCAAGTGCACAGGTGATTGTGGGGAATCGTGTACAAGACGTCTTTCCCCACCGACCGCAAGCAGTCGGTGTTTATTTACATCAGATTGAATCTGAACACATACTGAATATAGAAGTCGAAGTCCTTAAGATACTCCAGCCATCTTCTCTGTCTCATGTTTAAATCCTTTTGGGTAAAAAGATATTTCAGCCTTTTGTGGTCTAAAAATATAGTGAATTTCTCCCCATAAAGGTATCTCACCAGATTTTTAAGGCGAATATAACACCTACTAATTCTAGATCATGAATAGGGTAGTTTTCTTCATGGCGCTTCAATTACCTTGAAGCATAGCATATCACTTTGTCATGTTGCATAAGAACGCACCCGAGGCCAATGCTAGATGCATCTGTGTAAGCTTCAAATCCACCTCCTTCCATAGGAAGTGCCTAGACAAGAGCAGTGATGAGATGTTCTTTAAGAGTTAGAAAACTCTTGTCGCAATCCTTCATCCATATAAAGGGATTCTCTTCTGTTGTATATCTAGTCAAAGGAACGGCAATTTTGGAGATGTCCTTAATGAATCACTTATAATAGCTAGCCAAACTAATAAAGCTTCTAACTTTTAATACAGTCATTGGTCAGCTCAAATTATTGATAGCTTCTACCTTTGAAGGATCGATAGTGATACCTTCTTTGAAAATAATGAGGCCGAGGAAAGAGACTTCCTTTAGCCAGAACTCACACTTGCTGAGCTTTGCATACAATTGATTTTCTCTTAGAGTTTGCAAAACTATTCTTAAATGTTCTTCATGTTCCTCCTTTGTTTTTGAATAGATGAGGATATCATCAATGAAAACTACCACAAATTGGTCAAGATAGGGTCTAAACACATTATTCATAAGTTACATAAATGCTCCTGGGGCGTTAGTCAACCCTAATGGCATCACCACGAACTCATAGTGCCCATAGTGGCTTCGAAAAGTAGACATGTGGATATCTTCATCTTTGATCCTTAGTTGATGATAATCAGACCTGAGGTCAATCTTGGAGAAATACTCCGCACTAGAGATCTGATCAAATAGCTCGTCGATGCGTGGCAACAAATATTTATTCTCGATGGTGAGTTGATTAAGTTACCGATAATCGATGCACAGCCTGATAGATCCATCTTTCTTCTTGACGAATAGAACCGGTGCACCCAAAGGGGATGTGCTGGGTCGAATGAAGCCATTGTCTAGTAACTCCTAAAATTACCTTTTTAGTTCCTTGAGTTCCGTAGTGGACATCTTGTAGGGAGTTATTGAAATAGGTGCGTCTCCTGATATAAGTTCAATGGAGAAGTTTACTTCCCTTTCGGGTGGTAAACTGGGTAAATCTGATGGTCCAGAACTCTAAGTCGATAACAAGTACAATCCACTAAAAGAAAAGTACAAGACTATGGGACTGCCCCGCCTCTGGTAAACTGGCAGCTAGACTTGACCACCAGCACCATGAGAAGTCTTAGAAGCACTGTGCATAAGCTGCGTCTCACTTGAAAAATAAAGGGGTGAGCCTCATCTCATCGGCTCAGTAGGAAATCCCCACCTCACAACAATAAGTACAATAGTGCAATAAACAATTAACAAGAGCTATGAATAAGTAACAGAGGAGGTAGAGAACATTAAAGAACTCTACACAGGAGCACTACACCTGCCACAAAACCATGCCTCGATCATGTAGAATAGAACACATTGAGCCACCAGTACAATAAACCACATCAGAAAGAAACCATAGCTGCTACCTCTCAAGTGATAGGAGTACAACCCACTAGAAGCAATGCCAAAAGCGTCCACCGATGACTTAGTTCGTAGCATGAAGTGTCTCCCTACTCATCCCAGGTGGAAAATGAGACACCGTACATAGTACCATAGAACAAGGGCTAACTGGGGTCGCACTCGTTAGCACATGTCCAACGCCCCCAACTAAGTGTGCACACGTAGACAACTCCTCTAAGTCGGGTCCTCTAGCTGATTTCCCCCCCAGCTGCACTCAGGCTACAAATGTAAGGGGCCCTACGATAACCAGCTTAAAAATCATTTACTCGGGTCTAACCTCCACCACTCCTAGGTGGGTCAACAGCTACATGCCCAGGTCAATTACGATTAGTGGGAAGGGTCACTAAAAATGAGAACTCGTTCTAACAACGAAACCACCAGAGTATCACCGATACACACTAATCCATCACATGCATGTGACATATCACAAAAGCCAAGAACAACTGACTGGGTAGCTAATCTATCAACTGCCAATGCATACGACATAGATTGAAACCACTATTCGGGTGGAAACACGAAAATCCAATCAACGACAGATTGGGTCCTGGGCGGCCACATCACTGGCCACCCTGCACTCTGTACCGCCGCATTTGTGGTCGCCTACCATAGTGGCCTGGGTGGCCACCTCTTTGGATGCCTTGGGCCCTGGGCAGCCAGCTGGCCGCCCAGCCTAGACTCCACTGGGAGGCCACCCCAGTGGCCTCGCTCCACAAAGGCCAAGGTGGCTAGCCCTTTGGCTGCCCTACATCTGGAGTGCCATGGGTTTGGCCGCCCAACACACAGGCCCCTAGGCGACCACCCCTAGTGGCCGCCCAGCCCCTCTAGGCTCAACCCATCGGTATATAGCTGCATCATCATATACCATTAGTGTTTCCTAAAGCAGACTAATTGCAAAAGAAAAGTAATAAAAAATAACAAAATATAAAAAATATAAACTAAAAAAAACTATCTAGATAAACTGTGTAAAGTCACTCACAGTCACCTCTCAGTCTGACTCTTGGGACAAACCTGTAAACAAATGCGCCAGCACGGTGGCTCCCCAGGCATACTGCCCTACTCTCTCAAGGTCTACTAGGAGCTCTAGGAAATGACAGTCGATGTGTTCTCCCTTTGAGCCCAATAGCAACCTCCCCAACAGGAAGAGGAGAAATCTTCTCAAATCTATGTTTGACCTCTCCCAATTGCTGGCGTCTACGTAGTACATAGCATGAACCGTCTTTCAGTTCTCTCCATAAATTCTCCCAAGGACTCGTTATCATGTGGACGAGTGTCAGTTAGCCAACCCAATGCCCCCATGATAGACACATTGGCTACTGACCTGTTCTTTCGATCATCCAAGTCCAACCCTAATAGCTTCTGAGCCCCCTCTGGGTAATCAGGGTAGGTGACCCTGGTCACCCCCTTGCCATCCACTTTGAGGCTCGTGATCCAGACCACATCTTCCAAACTGGGCACTATGTGCCCCCAGGGCATCAGGAAGGCCCGACTCATGGGGTCCCATCTTTCACGTAATGCTTGGATGAGGGCAAGGTCAAGCTTAATTAGCTCAATCCGGAGAAAGGCCCCAAACCCCATCGCGTCTAGCCGAGCTTTTTGGAAGTCTAGAAGACCCCGGTATGTGGCCACCACAAACTCTCATGAAATGTGTGACCACATCATACTATGTGCATACACAAGAAATAAGAAAGGGGTGTATTATCAGAAAAAAGAGGGAGTACATGGGAAGAAATGAAGGAGGATCCACTTACAAACTGCGATTGGGTCCTCTCACTGAGGTGCCCTTCAACGTAAGAGAGCCTCCTAGAACCACTGCTGGATTTGCTTCTCTTTGAGGAGTGAAAAGATTTGCCCTCCATTTTAAAACTTAAGAAATCTTCGCTTCTCCTTCACCTCAGAAGTTTTAACTCTTCAAATTGGCTTCCGCTGCTCCTGAGGAGAGCAAAAATGAGGCATTTATAGAATGAGAGAAGTTTTTGTCCAAAGCTATCACTTGCAGCGGCCTTCAAAATGGGGCGCTCTCCTTTCACTCTCATGTGTCACTTCGACGCTTACATGGAGTAAATGATTTCGCAGCGTGACATGTCGACTCGGATGGCGGCTATCTTGACTTGGTCAAAGTTGGAGAGGGGAAGAGAGGGGCGCCCTAGGGCAACCCTCTCTTGGCTCTGTGACGTTTCTACCCCTAGTCTTTCTGTGGAAAGTCATAAGTGTCCTGCACATACAAAATTAGAATTTAAGTCCATAGAAATTATGACTTTATGCACAAAAACTATGAGTGCTTACAATTATGTAATGGAAAATTAATTCTCAAGCCCCTCAACCTCTTTTTATTGAATAATTAGCCACAAATTAAGTTAATTTACGTGAACGGCCCGATGAGTGTAAGGTTGAGATTAACTGTAAAGTATGCATAATTGGCTAATTATGTGCATATAAAATGATGTATGTGATGGGAATTATCATAAAGAAATGAGCACTCATCACCGCACCCCAGCCATGTTTCCCCAAAAACCAGGAAAACACCCCTGTGTCACTCCGTCTCCCCTCGGCTTTCCGTAAAAGGCGAGTGCATGGTGTCGCCTTGAGAAAGATATGGCCATGAGAGGAAGTGCCCGAAGCACGCTAGATTCTGGCATTTTCCCCCGTTGCCTTATCCCACCCCTCAGTCCGGTCACCGCACACACGTGCGCTCGCGGCCCACACCTGCCGCACACGAATAATAGCAAAATTGGTTTACGACTTTTCCATTAGGGTTTGTCATACTGTTGTGAAATCCCTAAGTGTATTGGCCAATCTAGTGCTAGTAGAAGTGATTGCTCTACTTTTATACTCGTTTAATGTTCACCGTGAATGATCTTAAATTGCTTATCGTCCCATCATGAATATCCTGGAAGACGACTGTGTTATCTATCTAAATGCTACAATTTTTCCTCATGAAAGTACTTGTTATCTCGTCATGAAAGTTCTTGATATATTCTTTTATCAATCTAACTGTTCTTATATCTCTTGAAAGTATCTATCGTCTTGTCTACTCTTTTCTTTATAGTTCTTGATATTTAACTCACATCGTTATAGTTCTTAATTATGATACTTTGCATGACCTACATAAGCATGTTAAATTGTAATTAACTTAAAGCTAGCTTGGAGCTTGAGATATTAAGTCCTACTGAGCGTTCGCTCACCTAGTGTATTTTCATGTTTTTCAGGTAACGACCTTAGTGATGACGAGACCGAACATGATGGGCAAGGGCAAGAGTGAAGAGTACTTTGACGTCTAGATGAACCGCCTAGTCTTGTTACTTTGTGTCCATGTCAAGATTGGTCTAGTCATGAGTCTTTTGTAATTTTCCAACAACGTGGAACTTGATATCTCCACCCCTCCTGGCCGACCAGAAGAGCTGAGCCTCATGCAATAAACCCTGTAAACCTGCAGGAAGATGTAGACACAAAGAAAACAATCCAAATAAGCCCTTGGACTAGTGTAGAAACTATAATGAAATTAAGCTAAAGCGCACAAAGGGAAGGGTGGATACCTGGGTGTTGGTGGTTTTTTAACCCCTATGGGGCGTGGAAAAGATAGGAGGATGTTTAAAAATGATGAAAGTGCAGCAGAACGTGGAAGAGGAAGTGGGAGGATGCTATGGATACAAGAGAGAAGAAGGAAGAACTAAAAGAAGAAAGACTCAAACTAAAACAATTGAAACCAAATACTTCCTAGACCAGAAGCCTTATGGACGTAGAAAGGACTTCTCCCTGATTGGTACTCCCTCCAAGACGCAGTAGCACCTCGACGTAAGCTCCAGAAATCTCCTCCTCAAGCCATGAAGTCAAGGGTTATATTTATAGACCCTCAAATCCTCTAGTCGAGTTGGAGAGGAACTTGCACAAAAATAGGCCTGAACTTGTCAACCTCTCGAAGATAATGCTCCCAAAAGTCCAAAGAAACAAACAGAAGCTTCTGAGGATCTCTACTCGGAGAGAAATCAACAAAATAAGGACTCTAGTTCGTTCACGGTGAAGCAGAGAAAGAACAGTCAGAGCAAGACTCTCTGTCTGCACTAACGGTCTTACGATAGACCGCATGGCTCAAGAAATGGTTGACAGACAGACTGCATGGCTCGGTCGTCCAGCAAAAGATAAGACCAACGGGAGAAGAAGTCACGATAAGGACTCTTTGCATGCCAAACGGTCTAGAAATGGACCGCCAGAGCACCACTAACGGTCATGCGATAGGCCGCATGGGCTGATCGTCTAGTAAAAGATGAGAAAGACATTTAAAAAAATGACTTTGCTACTGCTAAACGGTCGAGAATTAGACCGCCAACTATGACTAGCGGTCATTTTATAGACCTCTAGGGGTGAGGTCTTGGCAAAAAGAACCGAAGAGCCCACTAAGCTTCGAGCGACGGAAAAGACAAGGAATGAGGCCCAACCAGGGAGAGTGACCTATAAAATAAACCTCAAAAATTGTCCAACACGGCTCAACAAGCGGTGAATAACCCGGTGTTGTGTCTCTGTGGTTTTGATGATGTCAACATTCATAAGTCATACTTTGTCTCATATTCATAAACCATTCTTGTTTAATCACTATGCTGAATTTCCTCGTATGTAAAGATTAAATTATGAAAATATGACCCAATGCAAGCAAATGTTATATGGAAATGAAGATAATATAAAGGGCTACAAGATGGGACCAAGAAGAGAGCGATCAAACCTCAGGAGGCGAATCAAATCGTCAAAGAATAAGGCCCCGTAAGCCTGTCCGCAGGCCAGCCAAAAGGCAAGTAGAGGTCCCTAGATGACCATTTCTATGAAGTAGCGGTCTCTTGGAAGACCGCTACTACAATAGTGGCCTTATGATGGCCGCTATAGGTATAAGGCGGCCTCAAAGAGGACCGCTACCACCTGACAGACCCGAGAACACCCAGAACAGCAGAAAAATAGACAAAATACTATATAAACATGCACATACACACACCAAACTCTCAGGAAAGCAAAAGCAACGTGATGGGCACTAGGAGTCCCACCGTGATCGCCAAAAAACCAAGGTTGTAGATAGTCTATCTACTACGCCCCCAATCTATAAACATATGATACACATGAAATATGAACAAAAGCATAGGGGTGATGAAGATGAAGAACATACCATGGTCACCACCCAAGGATCAGTAATAGGAAGGGGATGCTATGTGAATGAAAACCCATTGCATACCTCGAGAAAGGAAGGAGAAAATTGCGGCCAAAGGTGATCGCTACAGCGTGATCGCGCTTGAAGCACAGGACGTGAGGAATGATGTGGGATCAATCTCCTCTCCTTCCAGCCGGCCAGAGGAAGAGGGCCTTAAGTCATGCTCATGCTCTACTGCAAAACAAAGTCAAACAACAAGGGAAACCCATTAGAAAACCGAAGTGTAGTGTCAAATCCCGCAGTGATAAAAGAGGGGTAGAAATTGAGGGAGAACGCATCGGGGGGAGATTTTTAACCCCTGTGGAAGGGTGTAAATAATAGGTGTATGTGTGTTGTAATGAGAATAGCACAAGTAGAAGGAAAAATCACATAGTACAATTGCAGGAAACGTGCATGCAAAACGGAGAAAAGTGCAGGTGCAGCAGAAAAGTGCAGAACTATGATGATTTTGAGAAAAGAGAGGACTAGAACTAAGAGTAGGGAGAGTGATAGACAGCCCTTGAGCATGGAAAATGAGGATTATACTTCCCTCTTTAGGCCATGGTCGAAGAGACGAGTCGGCGGTGCAGCATGGCTTCGTCCCGAACCAAGAAAGAGCCCCCCGTCACACTCTGCAAACTGGGTTCTATTTATAGGAGTGCAGAAAACTTCTAGAGATAAATTCGAGATAAACACCCAAAATAGGGTAAGAAGTTAGATGGAAAAGCGGAGACTTAGATGAAGGGAGATAGATGATGTTTCACCTAAGTAGAAAGGAGATAGACGATGTTTTGCCTAATTAGATGGGAGATCGATGATGTTTTGCCTAAGTAGAAAGGAGATAGATGATGTTTCACCTATGTAGATGGGAGATAGATGATATTTTGCCAAAGTAGAAAGGAGATAGATAATGTTGATGGTGATTTGGGACTCCCATTTTTATTTTAGGTGGTACCCAAACTCCAGTGCTACCCACCACTTGACCAACTATGTTGGCAGTGATCAAGTTCACATTTTTTTTCTTTTTTTAATTTGTCGAGTCATCCATTGGGCCCCAAAAAATCCAAGACCGTGCACTCCCCCAAGTAATGAGAGAGCTAAGATTTGAACTGGGGACCTCATGGTTCCCCATGAGGTGACGAACCAACTAGGCTACCCAACTGATTCAAGTTCACATTTGTAATGGAAGAAGTTTGGATATTCATTACATTGAGTATCTATTATCCAATCTCCATATCATTTGTTAAGTTATCCTTTGTTCTTCATGTCCCCTCCCTACGTAAAGATCCTTGTTCTTCTCTTAATTTTCATGTGACAATTAGTGATGTTTAATTTTGAATCCATCCCACCTTCTTTACTGTTAAGGATCAAAGCAAGGATAGAGACAAAACTTCTCTGTGGACCACTTGTTGATGGCCTCTACCGCATGTCCTCCCTCATGTCCAACCAGCTTATAGTGAAACTTCCTCCTACTCGTGCCTACGTTGATGCTCGTGCAACATTGTCAACCTTACATGTGAGTCTGGGACATCTTGTGTAATGCCCTATGTTGTGTGCCTTGTGTGTGATATTTTGATGATAACTAAACTTTATGCTTGTGTGTGCCTTTGATGATAGTTGCTATGCTTCAGAGTTTTAATGACTTCCTTCATGGCTTCTGCATGGGTTTTTGAGGTTCATACATGTTTATGATTTTTACATCAACCTTGGTGTAAATTAGTCTGAATGAGGCTCACACATGTTGTTTAAATCCATGGCTAAATAAAGTTGATTTTTGGTTGAGAAAAATTAAGTTTTCAAAAAGGTTTCATAGCTTTTCTGAGTGAACAAGTTCATTGTGCTATCCTTGATACATTAACCTTGATCATCTTGCATTACAGGAACAAATTCATGATGGACATCATTTGGGAGTAAAATAAATGTTTGGAAAAGCACCTTGCTGTCCACAATACAAAACAGGTGATACGGAGCTGATCAAAGTCTTGAGGAAGTTTAGCGACTCATTTTCCTGGTCCTGTGAGGACATGCTAGGTCTTGACCCTGCTTTGGTTGAACATAGACTTATTTTGAAACCAGGGGCAACACCCGTCAAATAGAAATTGAGAAGGTTCCACCCTCAGATGGCCTTAAAAATGAAAGAAGAAGTTGACAATTTGCACAAGGCTAGAATCATTAGAGTTGTTCTATATCCGCAATGGGTGGCAAACATAGTCTTGATGATGAAGAAGGATGGTAAGGTTCAAATTTGCATTGATTTCAGGGACTTAAATAAAGCATGTCCAAAAGATGATTTCCCGCTTCCTCACATCTATGTGTTAGTGGATAACACGGCTAGGTATGAAGCCCTCTCATTTATGGATGGCTATTCAGGTTATAACCAAATCCACCTTGCTCTGGAAGATCAGGAGAAGACCTCATTCACCACGCCCTGGGGCACATACTGCTATGTTATTATGCCATTCGGATTAAAGAACGCAGGTGCTACGTATTAACGGGCCATGATGGCTATCTTCCACGACATGATGCATGTGTACATGGAAGTTTATGTGGATGATATCTTGGTGAAATCGAGGTCCAAAGAGGAACACCCCGCGATTCTAGCTAAGGTGTTGCAACGGGCTAGGGAGTATAAGTTAAAGATGAATCCAAAGAAATGTGTGTTTGAAGTCGCATCAGGGAAGCTGCTAGGGTTTATAGTTAGTAAACGGGCGATTCAGATTGATCCAAACAAGGCAAAGGTCGTGATGGATATGCCCCCGCCAAAGAACATTACTGAACTTCAAGGTTTGATTGGGCGTTTGTAATTCATTAGAAGATTCATATCCCAACATTCATAAAGATGCTGCCCATTCCATGAATTGCTAAAGGCGGGGGTCAAATTCGAATGGAATGAGCAATGCCAAAAGGCCTATGAGGAGCTTAAGGTTTATCTCTCTAATCCCCTGGTTCTACAACCTCCTGCCCCTGAAAAACCCCTGATCTTGTACGTTTCTGTTATTGAGGACTCCCTAGGAGCTGTCCTGGCTCAAGTGGACGATGAAGGGAAAGAAAGGGTAGCATACTACCTTTTTAGGTTGTTTAATCCTGCTGAGTCTATGTATGCTGCCATGGAGAAGACCTGCGCGGCACTGGTATGGGTAGCTCAGAAGCTTAAGCACTACTTCCTTGCCCATGAGGTCAAGTTGATCTCTAGAATGGACTCGATTCGTTATCTCTTAGAAAAGCCTGTCCTTTCTAGTAGATTAGCTTGCTGGCAGAGCTTTCTCTTACAATTTGATATTATCTTCGTCGTTCAGAAGGCGATCAAGGGATACACCATCGCTGAACACCTCGCTCATTCTCCAATCCCTTGCACCGATTCAATTCAGGACGAGTTTCCTGACGAGCATCTTGCTGTAATCACTCATCTCCCCTTCTAGTCTTTGCACTTTGACAGTGCACTAAATTCTCAGGGCCGTGGGATCGGCATCGTTCTCCTTACTCCAGAAGGAGTAACTATCCCTATTGCTTATCAGCTCACATTCCCTGCCACAAATAACATAGTTGAGTATGAGGCTCTCCTTACCGGTCTAAAGCATGCCTATCTCCTAGGCACGCGCTATCTCAACATCATAGGAGACTCTCAATTGATACTGCGTCAAGTTCTTTCAACTTATCACACCCGTGACCTCAAACTCAAGCCCTATCAGGATTTGGTCATGCTCTTGGCTAGGCAGTTCCGTAAGCTCATCTACATCCATACTCCTCGCTCCCAGAATATTCTTGCCGATGCATTGGCATCGCTAGCTTCCTCCCTTTCTTTCCCTCTTAGTCATTCCACTGAGACCATTGTAGTCCAGTGGTTAGATGCCCCTTCCCTTCAGGATCCTTGGTTCCATAACCTTAGGAAATCTGTAGAGAAGAAGGCTGGGAAGGAAGATCTGAAAGAAGTATCATTAACTGAGCTTGGGGAAATCTTGGAAGAAGAAGAACTATCGTGGTATCATGAGATAGAGCAATACTATAGGGATGGATCATTTCTGGAGATGGCCCATGCCGAGCAGCGAAAGGCCATCAGAAGAGTCGCCTCAAGATATACAATTATCATAGGAGAACTATATAGGCGTGCTCTTAATGGAGTTCTCATGAGGTGTTTGGATGATGATGAGGCCTGGAAAGTAGTAGAAGCAGCTCACACGAGTGAGTGTGGAGGGCACGTTAATGGACAGGCTTTGGCGAAGAAGATTCTTAGGCAGGGCTATTACTGGCCAACCCTAGAAGAAGACTGTTCCACCTATGTCCGTAGGTGTCTTCAATGCCAACTCCATGCCGATAAAATTCATGCTCCTGCTTCCTCTCTCCATCCTCTCTCCGCTCCTTGGCCATTCTCGATGTGGGCCTTTAATATCGTTGGATCACTCGGTGACCCTAATGCTCAGGTTAAACATAAATCTTTCATCCTCACAACAACCGAGTATTTCACCAAGTGGGTGAAAGCTGAAGCATATGCATAGATCAAAGCAACCACAGTGTGCCGCTTCATTATGAAGAACATCATTTCACATTTCGGGGTGCCAAGCGACATCGTCACCGACAATGGGCCTCAGTTTGTATTGCAAGAACTCCAAGACCTCTGTAAGAAGTTCCATATTTCTTTACATCATTCATCACCGTATTACCCCCAAGGTAACGGCCAAGCCGAGGCCATGGACAAAACCCTCCTTAAAATCATTAAGAAAACATGCGAGTCACACAGATATGCTGATTGGGACGATAAATTGATAGAAGCTCTATGGCTTATCGTACCTCTATCCGTACTCCTACGGGGAAAACCCCCTTTGCTCTCACCTATGGGATGGAGGCGGTACTCCTATATGAGATCTTGATCCCTTCCCTAAGGGTGCAGCTCGACAAAGAACTCAATCTCGATGAACGTCGGGAGGCGTTGCTAGTGCAGTTGGAACTCTTAGATGAGAAGAGGCTTAACGCGGCCAATCATGTCTCTGTTTATCAAAAACGTGTCACGCGTCATTTCCAAAAGAAGGTAATTGAACGAAAATTCTAAGTGGGCAATATGATTTTGAAACGTAAATTTATTCGAACAGGTGGCCCTAGGTCCAAGCTGCAGCCTAATTGGGAGGGGCCGTTTGTAGTAAAGGAAGTATATCCGGGGAACGCCTATCTTTTAATTAATGCTGAGGGAGAAGAGTTATCGCATGCATGGAATGGGCTTTATTTAAAATGCTTCTACCCTTAAAATAGAGTCTGGCTAATGATAGCTGAGTACTGGGATAGCCTTTTGCCTTGTCATTAGGGATGATTCCCTGACACAGCATACCCACACACTACACGACACCTTTTGGCTAGGGTATTCCTTTTTGTGTAAATAACATTTTTCCTTCAGCCATGCTTGGGGGAGGTGACAGTCCTTTGCTCTTCTCCTTTTCGGCCAAGCGTAGGGGCAAGGGGTTGACAGAGTAGAAAACCAATCTTGGCACTCCCCAATACGGGAGCGGTCCATTGCTTTGATGAATGTCCTTCTTCTTCTCATTTTCCAAGGAGATCCCTACTCTCTGAAAAATGGCTGTAAGATGTACTGCATACGGTGAATTTTTCCTTGGCCCAATGTAGCTACCCATGATCTGAAGCATGATTTCTGGAAGACATATCTGTAGATTACTGAACATGCAGTAGAAGATGACCCTTTGGGTTTCTATAATCTGGCTCCTGCCACCCCCTTATGGGGTAATGATGGTGGTGCACATGTGGTGCACATGTGGTGCAGTAACCGTTGCAATGGGGGAAACCTATTGGTGTTGAAGTTGGTTACAAGAATTTGAGTTTCATCCTCAGGGTTGCTAGGCTTCCCGATCAATATAGTGTATGTAGCATGCAAATCAAATTAGAATTCAGATTCTAATAACCCATCTCGGGGTATACATAAAGCTTTGTGATGAAGCTTTGTTGACAATTTAATCTTCACTCCCTTAACTTCAGTCCAAAGAGCTCTTTGGTTCTGGTCATAAAATAAGTTCTTGTAGAACTATTGGACCAGGAAGGGATAGTAGACTCTGTGTGCAGACATAAACCTCTTCCATCCTTGGAATTCTATGAAGGGTAGTAACTCAAGAAAATTGTCAAGCATCTTGTGGTCATCGAAATCCACATACCTCCGAAATAGTATTCTCGCAGGATCATTCTCCTCGTCCTTGATAGCTAGAGTAGTACTAGGCTGCAGAGGAGCTGGCTGTAGTTTTCCTTTGCCTTTTTCAGTTGTAGATAGACATTTCCTCTTGGCCGGTCTCTCTTGACGCTTGCCCTTGTCAGCAACGGTCGCTCGAGATGGTCCTTCTTTTCGCTTGGCTATTCCCGCAGGCTGATCATGCAATTTGTTGGTGCGAGGCTCTGCTCTACCTGTTGCCTCCATAGGAGCATGCTTCGCATTGCGGGTGACTGGTAGAGCCATGGCGAGGGTGGAGAAATGAAAGAAAGAGAGGAGCAAGGATTGGAAGAGAGATGGAAGGATGCTGGAAGGTAGCAGCAACTAGCAGGCCTAGCAGAAGTGCTAGAATCACTTGCAGAGGGTGACAAGGGGAAAAGTGTCGACCTCCCGAGTGAACATGTAGACGCTCCGGAAAGGGGGTTTTGTTGGAAAAGAAATGTAAAGGGTGAAGTAAAAGAGAGGTTTCACCGGTCAGTTAAAAAGGTGGAGAGGAGAGTCTGGAGACTTTGAATTTTTTTTGGTAAAAACACCTTTTAGATAAGAAATATCTGAAATACATCTGGATTTCAAAAAAAAAGAGTGAATCACTGTACGCTATTTCTAGAAGTCCTCGTGGGTAACACAGGCCTTTGGGGTGTCCATACAACTGGACATGAGTTTTTAATCGAGATTCTTAAGCGTCGGAAGTTTCGTCTTAGATCACGGTGTCTTTCTAGGCCGTATTCTGGATGCACGATCTCTGTGACAACTGTGTTATTTTTGGACTAATAGATCGTCCAACATGCTAGATCTGTTAATTTAAGTTCCAAGTCATGTTATGTCGCATGTCATTTAACTCCACACATGATTAAGTTAAGTATAAGGAAGATAAATAATTCTATTCTATGAGCTCATATTCCCTACCTAATTCTTGTTACCTTCATGGCGTCATTGATCTCCAGGATTACGATATCTTTTCAAGCATGTTAAATAGAGTAGATATTATCTTGTTAAACTACATATGCTTATTTTCATAGCCCTTTATCAAGATGGCATGCATAGTTAGTTTCTAAAGCCTTGATTGACGATTCGATGATTGAAATTGTAGATCATTTCTTAAAGGTTATCGATACGGGTCTAATGACTTTGTTCGATTTACGTGTTTCTGTGTTTTCAACAAGTCGTGTAGCTAGAATGATTACTAAGAAAGACCGATGTCTAAAGCTAGAGGTCCATGGGTTAAGTGGATGAGTGGTTATTTAATTAGGCCCTTGCGAATGTGAGGAGAACCTTCCACTGTCTCACCTCTTACCTAGCTGTGATTTCTTTAGTTTTCTAGTTAAGCACTGACTGCAAAAAATTGGATCTAAAATTCTTTCACAAGAATTTTCGCAAGAGTTGTTCCGTGTTTTTGACAAGTCGTGTAGTTAGCAAGATTACCAAGAAAGACTAATGCCTAAGGCTAGAGGTCCACAGGTAAACACTTTAAGTGAATAAGTGATTATTTAATTAGGCCATTGCGAATACAAGGAGAACCTTCCACTGTCCCACTTCTTACTTAGCCGTGATTTCTTTGGTGTTCTAACTAAACACCAACTATGGAAAGCTTGATCTAGAACTATTTTACGAGAATTTTCACAAGAGTTGATCGTGTCTTGATTGACAACTCATTTTCTTTATCATCTTTATGTCGTTAAACATGATGCCTTAAATCATCCTTGAACTTCTCTTATAACTACTTGTCCTACTTGTTCCTTGAATGATGAATTTTGCTAGATCTATACTTTCTTTCATGAGCTATACCTTGAAATTTTTTGGCCATATATATTATGTGGATGCCGTCACCCTCTCTCTCTCTAACCACGACCGCCACCCTCCCCATCACCCTCTCTCTTCTCTCCCTGTTAGCCGCACCGCTCGGACGCACCCATCTCTCTCTCTCTCTCTCTCTCTCTCTCTCTCTCTCTCTCTCTCTCTCTCTCTCTCTCTCTCTCTCTCGCCGACGCGGAAGCAACCCAGTCGAACCCCATCACCCAGCTTCTCCCCACAGCCACACACCCACCTTCGACCGCGCCGACCACCCTCACCCGCGACCGCGTCTGCCAGCCCGTCGACCGCCACCGCGCCCTCTCATCCTCTCCCTAATGCCGCACACCACTCCCATCCCTCTGGACACCCTGTGCCTCAACTCCGGCCACCTGCCGACGGACGCCGCGACCCCCCACCCTCTGCATGCACTCGCCGCCGACCTCTCCCCCTCTCTTTCTTTCTCTCTCTCTCTCTAACCTGCTCCCCAGTTGCACCCTTCCCCTGCCACCTTCCACGCCCAGCTCCTCCCCACTGCCAACCCCGACGCCACCAGACCACCCCCCACTGCAACCCGCCACGACAGCCTCCCTCCGTCGGCCACCCTCCTCCGCGAACGAACCCCTCCAACACTCCCCCCAGGCGCGAACCCCCCGGCCACCTCTCTCACGTAAACCACCCCCCTCCCCCATTGCGCCACCGATGCCGCTGCTCTTTCTTCCCCTCCCACTGCCAACCTCCGACCACCGCGGCCACCTCCCATTGCCCCACCGATGCCGACACTGTCTCTTCCCCTCCCACTGCCAACCTCTGGCCCCGGCCAACATCTGTCAACCGGACGCCCCGCTCCTCACCACTGCATACGTCGGTGAACCCCCTGCCTTCTCAGCAACCTCCTCTCTCTCTCTCTCTGTGCATGACCGCGAGCCACCCATCCCCCTCTCTCTGTCTCTACCAAACCGCCGGCCTCCTCCATCGCGAACCACCCCGCCCAACCTCCTCGCCTGCACTGCGAAGCTCCCCCTTGCCGTTGTCACCCCACTGCGCCACCGCGTCCACCACTGGCAGCCACCCCTCGCCGACCTCCCTCGCCACCGAGCCCCTCGTCGGCGTCAACCTCCATCGCATCCTTTCCCCTCTCTCTCTAACCCACCCGTCATGCATGCCTCGTCCTCCCCCTGCTAACCACCAGCCGCGATTACCGCCGGCCACCACTGCTCTCCATCTCTCTCACCTCATCCCACTGCCGAACACCACAGCCCCTCTCCCACCCGCGCGACCTCTCTCTCCTTCTGTTTTGGGCTCTCTTCTCCCCTCTCTTCACTTTCTACAATAGTGACTATGGGAGGAGTTGTGGACGGGCTTCAAGGGGGGAGTCCGAAGTGGAGGAAGAAGAATTTTTGACTCGGTAGGGGGGCCTTTTATAGGGTTTCAGACCCTTGTTTCAAGGGAAAACCTCCATATCCTTTTTCTTATTTTGTTTTTCTTTTATTTCTAGTGCTATCAACTCTGTTGCTGCTATTGATGTTGATGTTGCCGCTGCTGTTGCCGCTACTGGTGCCGTGGCCACTGTTGCTACTACCGTGGCAACTACTGCTACCATTGACGTTGTTTTCGTTGTTGCTACAGTGGTGCAGGGGACAGGCGTAGCATGGCTGAGCCACTTCGACGCTGAGACGGCCACGACATTGACACGGTAGGAGGCATGGGAGCATTCAGTGCTCGACATGCTACAATAAGGCACACGTGAAATTTGCGTCTAGAGGGAAGGTCACAAATTCTTCGTTGGTGAAATTGGTGTCCATGCGGGTCATCGCTAATTCTTGGACCTTATACAAAATTCACATCCAGGCCCCTGACGCTAATGACAAATGTCATCCACGCGAAGGGGCATCAATTCTTCAGATTAAAATCCAATAAACATCAGGAATTTGTGTCACTTTGCGAGGGTGCCAATTAAAGAATTGACGTCTGAGTGAAGGGGTGCCAATTTATATGAGTCGACCTGCAGGAGGCTGAGTCGACCTGATAAAATGGGTGTCACTTCACGGAGGTGCCAATTAAAGAATTGGCGTTTGCGTGAAGGGACACTGATTTGATTTTTTTTATACTACCAATAAACATGTCTTTAGGGTAATGAACAATACAACAACACATTGAATAGCTAGGAAAATCCATGGAAGATGGTTAATCTTCGATAAAGTCTCATGATCTTGGTTCCTTGATGCTTCCTTTTCCTCCTTTCTACCTCATGAAAAGAGTAGAATAATTGTTGTTAATCTAACTGCACTTGAAATCTCTATGTATCTTGAGTTGTTAGCCATATTATGTAATACATTACGAGGATTGTTTGAGGGTAATGCCACTCTGGTGGTAATGACTTATCGCCACTCCTATTTTTCACTGTTTCTAAACCCTATTGATTGGGATAGTTGGGACCCTGTTGGCCCAGATTAACAGAATACGTGGACAAGAAGGGGGGGGTTGAATTGTCCCCCAATCGAAATTACAGATTTTAAACTCGACACAACGAAATTAAAACGATTACAGGATTGGTTCTCAAGGAACCTTGGGATTGGTGTATATTTTGGAGGCTTTTGCAATCGCGGGCCAACGGCATGGTGATTGGTTTGAGCTAAATATGTATATTTTGGAGAGCTCGGATAGGGCAAAGTGTCACTACACCAAGTTACATTTTGGTCATTCTTCGAATGTTGGCAGGGTTGCATGATACAACTTCAAATGGTCCCCTTTGAGAGGGGAGAATTGAACTATCACTTTGTGGTCTACGAGAATGTTTGCACCACCCTCACAGACTTGGTGGACAACATAAGGTCCCACCAAATTTTCAACCAACTTTCCTTTTGGGTTGGAGGCCATTGCTTCTCTTCTTTTGACCATGACCAGGTCACCATTCTTGAATTCTCACTCCTTGACCAGCTTATCGAAAGCACCGGCCATGCGAGCTTGGTAGAGTTGGATGTTCTGTTGTGCCCGGAGGCATTTTCCTTAAATCTCAACAAGCTCCTCCAACCTTCTTTCTATATTTGCTTGTTTGTCGTTCGCCAAGCCATGCTGGATAGCAACTCGCAATGATGGAACCTCCAACTGTATTGGGACCACTGCTTCTGAGCCATACACCAGGGAGAATGGCGAATAGCCAGTTGGGGTTTTGTAGACTATGTGATATGCTCGCAGCGTCTCGTACATGTTCTCTTCCCAGTCTTTCTTGCTAGAGTTGACGGCTTTTGCTAGTAGGGTGCAGAGGGTCTTTTTGAATGCTTTTGCAAGCCCGTTGGCCTATGGATTGTAGGGGGATGACATCCTCTAATCAATTTTATACCTGTCAGCAAGCCTGTACACCTTTTGGTTTCTAAAATGGCTGCCGTTGTCGAAGATAATTCCACTAGGGACTCCAAACCATAATATTATATTCTGACGGAAGAATCTAGCGACCAACTCTCCTGTCACTTCTCTTAGTGCCACAACCTCTACCCATCTATAGAAGTAATCTATGGCCACCAAAATATATTTACATCCTGATGAAGAAGCGGGCAGAGGGCCCACCACATCCGCGCCCCATTGGGTGAATGACCAGCTCAGGATGGTGGGGTGCAGTGGCGCCGGTGGCCTTTTAGGCACGGTGGCGTGTTCTTGACATTTCTGGCATGCTTTGCCAAATTTGAAATAGTCATCAAATATAGTGGGTCAATAGTAGCCCAATTTTTTTATTTCAATCTTATCTTCAGACCGGCCTGGTGTGCCCCGGCTGATCCGGCATGAACCCCTTTCATCACCTGCCATGCTTCTTCTGTATCTCATCTTCTCCTTCCATGCATTCTTTGCACTCATTGCATTTCATACATCTATCGCATCTATTGCATTGCATTCACATGCATTTTCATTCCTTCTTTCTCGGGTTTTCAAACCCGTATCTTCCCCACCTTCCGAAACCTCCGGATCCTTCACATTCCCCATTTAGTTCACCTTTATCTTCGGGATCTCCGTGTTCCCTTACACCTACCGGGCATTGGGCCCCTTTCGGATTACTCTTAGGGGATCACGCCTGCTCCAAACTCCTACATATGGACCTTCCAAATTCCTCACTGATTCTCCCTAGGCATCGCACCCCATGGTGTCTTCCTCTCCCGAAATTCTCAGATTTCTCACTGATTCTCCTTGGGCATCGCGTCCCATGGCATCTTCCCCCTCCGAAACCTCCGGACCTTCTAGGGCATCACACCCCTTTCCATCTTTCTCCTCTGGAACTTCCAGACTTATCTTTCCTCCCAGGGCATCGCGTCCCACAATTTCTTCTCCTCTGGAACTTTCGGATCTTTTTCTCATCCTCTTGGGGCACCGCACCCCATGGTGTTTTATCCCTCCGGAACCTCCAGACCTCCCTTTCCGTGCATCGCGTACCACCACACCTCCACATCTGGAACCTCCAGATTTTCTATCTCCTCTCCTAGGGTATCGCACCCCTTTCTATCTTATTCCACCGGAGCCTCCGGACCTTCTCTCTTTCCTTCGATTTATCTTTCTACTCTTCGAAGACATTGTGTCCTTTGCTCTCTTCCTCTTAAATCATCTCTTTCCGTACCTCTTCTCAGGGCATCATGTCCCTCATTACTTTCCTCCTCTGGAACCTCCGGATTCTCATTCTTGCTCCCATCATGATTCTCCTTCCTTGCCTCCGGAACCTCCGGATCCGCCTTTCTCCATCTATCAATTTCTTCTCATGATTCCTTCTGATCTCGGGTCTAACCTGACTTCTTCCGCATCCACTACTTTGGGCATCTGCCCTTTCTCCCACTACTTTTGAGGCTTTAGTCCTCACTCCTCCTCTTGATTCCTATTTCTTCTGTAGACCATTCATGTGATTAGGGCCTCCGCACCTTAGCAAGGGAGTTCTAGCCCTTGCCTCTCTTCCTTTTATCCCTATTCACCTCAGTCTGATCTGGGCACCACTCTTTCATGTTAAGCCACTTCAAACCTTGGCTTCCGATTCTTTTTTTGCTATTGTGGATGTACCCAATTTCTCTCAAAGTATTTTTCCATGGTAGCCTCCCACCTCAATGCGGCTGTCCTAGGGATATGCCCGTAATGATGATAATTCTTATGAATTGATGTGTGGAGGCCCTTTTTTGGAGACTGGAATGTCGTGCCGCTTCCTGCTGGGGGTTATAAGTGTAGCGCATGTTTACATTCCAAACTTACATTACTGGGGGTTTTTCTCTCCATCACTCTTGCATTTGTTAGGGGCTCATGCGCCGTGAGGCCAGTCCAAAGGAGCGAAGAGTTATAGCGGCCTTCACGGAGCTCGTAGAGATTACAACAGCAGTGATCTGCCAACTTTTGCTTCCTCCTGAATCATCCAGCTCAGTGCTTTCCTCCTCTTCCTCCAGTTATTCTGGTTATTCCATGGCGGATCAACATCCCGAGACCAAGGGGCAGGAGGTTGAACGGGCCCCAAGGGCTTTCATGGTGTCGTCAGAGCCTCTGCACAGTGAATTGAGCGAGGGTGAGGTGAAGCGGTTGGAGAATCAGTACGGGCAACCGTGGCGGTACCACTTTTCTCCGCCTGAGCCTCATGAGTCTAGCCTGGACACTCACTCCGGTTCTTTCTACTCTTTCCTCCTGCCCTGAAAGTGCGGGATCCGCTTGCCTCTCCATTTCTTTATTGTCGAGCTGCTTTGATTCTACCAACTGGCTCCAATCCACTTGGTCTCCAACTCCTATACCCTCATCTTCTCCTTCAGTTTTCTCTGCCGCTTGTGTGGGTTGGACGCCTCATTGGATCTCTTTCACTATTTCTTCGAGCTGAAGGAGAATCTTCATGCGGGCAAGGGTTTCTTCTATCTCCAGGCGAAGTGGGGAAGAAGTTGTGTATCCCTATCTGTCAGAGATTTCTCTCACAAAGGGTGGAAGGCCTAGTATTTCTGGGTGGGCTCGGCCATGGAGGGTGAGCCTTGGGCCTTTCTGACAGTGCCTAACTTCCATCCGAACCATCCTCCAAAGTAGGTAGTGGCTTCCCCGGAGGTGGAGAAGAGAGCTGCCATTCTTTAGAAGAATCACCAATCAACCGCCGAGTTGATGACCGAGGCCAATATTGAGGAGTACCTTCCCTGAATGTGGTGCTTCCAGGTAAAGACTTTAGGGTCTTATTTTGTTTCTGGGTTGGATAAGTAAGCTCCCTTCTCATGATCTACTTTTCTCTGTCTAGACTCGAGGCGATCGGTTGATGAGGGGGCACCGTCGCTAGAGCTGGAAATCATCGACTTGGAGGAGACGCCTGCTCCTAGTGCACCTCAAACTTTCAGGTGGTCTTCCCGTGCCCGTGATAATGGCAAGCAGATTGCCTGGGAGGGAGCTTCTGAGCGCCGCGGGGCCAAGCGCAAGGATCCCATGGAACGACTACTGTGGTCCTCGATGAAGGCCGTGGCCGCTGAGAGGAAGCGGGTGAAGAGGGTGGATGCCACCCATTTGGTCGAGGGGGGTGCACAGTTGGTTCTCCCGGTTATTGAGTTAGAGGGGGCCATCACCATCGAAGAAGTCATGGCCGAGGCAACTGGGTCCCAGGCAGAGGCGACTGGTGCTAGGGCACCGAACGAGGCAGAGGGGGCGTAGGGCAAAGGGATCCGGTCCGAGCCGGTCGAGGCTGAGAGGTCGCAGGGTGAGACGACCCAATCCCAGCCGACCGAGACCAAGGATGTGCGGGGTAGGGTGACCCAATCTGAGCCAACCGGTGGGACCCCAGAGATGAGGGCACTCGGGGGGGGGTGTCCCAATCCTGACTGTTCCAGAGAGGACTTTCCCTCCCACAACTGGCATCTTCACTGTCCGGGCTCCCCTGTACCGGAGGTGCCGCTCCGTGGCATCGGGGGTGGTTCGAGGAGACCTTGGGCGTAGTCCTCCTTCGGTGCTTCTCGAGCGGGTTATAGTTGGCAGCCTGATCCTAGCTCAGTTGGGGGCTTAGATGGTGGACTTGTTTGCACGGGTGGAATCGGAGAGGGAATCTCTTTCTTGGGCCAGTGACATGTCCAATCAGAAGGTCGAACGGTTGACTCTCGATCTTGGAGACCTTCAGCGGAAGGTGACCTTGCATCAGGCACAGGTACAGTCGAACCAAGAGGAGGCTCAGATATCAACCGAGCAGTTGGCCCTTGCTCATTATATGATCGAACTGAAAGATAGGCTCCTGGAGGCGGAGCACAAAGTTCAGGTCAAGCTCGGTGAGCAGTAGAAGGCCCAGCATGAGGGACTCGAGGGCCGAGTCCGAGAGGCTGAGCGACAGCGGGCAGAAGCCGAGGGCGCACGGGCCAAAGCCAAGAAGAGACTATCCAAGGCAGAGCAGAGGGCAACCTAGCTTGAGAGAAAGGCGGAGCTAGCCAGGGTAGAGGCGCTTGAGCAATACAAATGCTCGGAGGGTTACTAGGCAGCTCTCCAGAGGGTAGCCTTCTCTTACTATGAGTCGGGCTACCGTCGGGGTCTGCGAAAGAGATTCTCTCAAGGCTTCCATCGGGCTGTCGCGAAGGCTCAAGGCCAGGTGCTCAAGGAGCTCATGTTCCCTTCCGGGCAGCGCTATGACTCAGACTTAGATGCTATCAATTCTTCTTTCCTGATGTTGAGCGAAGGGGGAAGCCGGGACGGCTCCATCTCATCTGAGCGATCGCCAACTCCGGCAGTCTCGGGAGGGCACGCGATTGAGATAGTTCCCACACAAGTGGGGTCAGTGCCTGGACCGGTCGTCACGGAGGGTGCCAAGGGTAGGTCGCCTAGTGCCAAGGATCCTTCATCTGCAGAGCTTCGCGATGGGCCAGAGGCCTGATCTATTAGCTTTTCTTCTTTTTCCTTTAATGTGGCAATGTAAAATTTTCCTTGTATATCTAATGGCAGTACTATTAAATGCTGAATTGACTACTTCTTACCGCCTTTGGTGCAATTTCACCACCGTATCTGTAGTTGTTTGGGAAGGCAGCGATTTTCTCTATGGATGTCTCGCATGCCGATTGGTCAGGCAACTGGCATGGCACTGGCGCCTGTCCGTCTTTCCATGCTTTGGATGACTTGTCACTTCGCGTGTTCCCATTGAGGGGGTGTTGGGGGAAACAAGGTCACCACCTTAAGGGAAGGGTTTCTACCTTTCGCATTTCTTCGAGGGGAAAGTCATTTAAGGTAACAGCTCCCCTTCAGCCTATAAAAGGTCTTGAAGGGCGTCTCCTCCTCTCTTCATCGCTTAAGGCCATCACTTGCCTTTTTGTGAAGTGTTAAGCTGTCGGTCTTGGCGAAACATGGAAGGCGCTTCAGAGGATGAAGATGTAGACAGTAGTAGGGGGGGTTTCCTGCTATTCTGATTTGGAAGAGTGCTCAACAGTCGGCGGGCGATTTGGGAGAGGGCCCAACAAGCGGTGGCATGTCTTCTCCCTACTTCTGGACCGCCAACACCATCTTAGGAGGAAGGTATAAGTAGACGGATAGGGGTATCAGGCACCGCACCCTTGTCCTATTCTCGCCTCACCTCCTCCCCTCCCCTACCTTCTTTCTTTCCACATTCGATCCCATCCCCTAGAGGGGCAGCTCTTCTAGTTTCCTTCCTTTTCTTTTGAAATTCTCTTGAAAACATTATTCACCTGCAGTTCACGGATGATAGAATCCTATTTGCCTCAGCCAATATTGACAAGCTTATCAACCTTACGATCTCGCTAAGGTTGTTAAAGACTGTGACTGGCCTCAAATTAATTTTCAGAAAAGTGAACTTGTTGGGATCGACATCAAGTAAGCAGACAAACATCTCATTGCTCAGATTTTAGGGGCCCAGTGGGGTAATTTCCCTATTAAATATTTGGGTTTACCTCTTACTTGTGGCACCTTGAAGTCTTCTGACCGGAACGTTATTCTCAAGAAAGTTGGTGATCGCATTGCAGCATGGAAAGGCAATCTGCTTTCAGCTGGAGGTAGATGGGTCCTACGCAAAAATGTGCTTCCCAATCTTGCTATTTAATTTATGTCTATATTCAAGGCCGCCAAAAATGTATGCAGAAGGTTGGAATCCTTGAGAGCATCTTTCTTTTGGAGAGGCAAAGGTCCGGAGGAGAAGGGGGTGCACCTTATGCTTGGAAGTATGTCTGCAAGTGGAGTTGGTTTAACACCAATCAAGACTATCAACCAAGCCTTGCTCTTGAAATGGTTGTGGAAAGCTGATATGGAGGAGTCATCCCTTTGGAGAGTTATAATTGGGAACAAATACTTCGGCGATGGGGATGGATGGTTTTCTAAAGTACCCATCAGCCACCACATGTCCAGTATTTGGAGAAACATAATGAGGTGTAGGGACTTTTACAAATGCTCATCCCTAATTTCTCTAGGGGATGGCAGGAAGTCTAGCTTTTGGGAAGAGCACTGGCTGTTGAATAATCCTCTCAAAGATTCATTTCCCAACGTGTTTGCTATTGCTACAAAGCCAGCTGTCAAGGTGGCTGAAGTCTGGTAGGAGCTTCATGACTGCCCGGGATGGAATATACAGTTCAGAAGGAACTTTGATGATGCTGAGTAGCAGGAGTATTTGCAGTTCTCCAACCTGCTGAACAACCAGAAATATTCATCTGAATCTGGAGATTCTAGGGTGTGGACATGGGAGGGAACAGGGAGATTCTGTCAGGTCTGCTACTACTATTTTGAGGCAGGGCGGTCGGAGAGTTCCTTGGCACAAGCAAGTGTGGAATAACAAACTACCCATTAGAATAAAGATTTTCTTCTGGAAAGTGGCATGCAGAAGAGTTACAATATATTCAAACATGATCTTAGGATATACTATATTTTCTGTGACAGTTATAAAGAAAACTTGGATCACCTTTTCTTCAACCGTATTCTAAAGAAAACTTGCGAATCACATAAATTTGTGGATTGGCCTGAAAGATTAATATAGGCTCTTTGGGTCTATCGAACTTCTGTCTGAACATCCACGGGGCAAACCCCCTACTCTCTCACTTACAGCATGGAGGCGATAGTACCATATGAGATTCTCATCCCTTCCCTAAGAGTACAACTGGACAAGGAGCTTAGCCTCGACAAATGTCGAGAAGTGCTGTTGGTACAGTTGGAACTCTTAGACAAGAGGCACTTTAATGCAGCTGATCATGTGGCCACATATCAAAGGTGAATTTCAAGGCATTTTCAAAAGAAAGTCATTGAGTGTAAATTTCAAGTAGGTAATCTGGTTGTGAAATGCATTTTTGTCCGACCCGGAGGTTCAAGGTCCAAATTACAGGCAAATTGGGAAGGTCCTTATGTTGTTAAGGAGGTTGTTCCTGGGAACTCGTATCGTTTAGTTAACGCCGATGGTGAGGAATTGGCTCACCGATGGAATGGGTTGTATCTTAAATGTTTTTATACGTAGGTTTGGTTGACGATAATCACGCGATGTGGATTCAAATCTTCTCCCTAATCGCTAGTGATGTCCCAGTGTATAGTTCTCACACACTACATGGCAACGGTAGCCCGTCCCTTTTAGGTAATACTATTACTATCTCGACCATGCTTAGGTTTGTGTCAGGATCTTTTCTCTTCTCTGCTCAGCCAGGTATAGGGGCAAGAGGTAGAATGGGAGAGATAACCAACCTAGGCACTCTCGACAAGCGGAAGTCTCAAATAGGGGTAGTCTATTAAGGCCAACAAAAGTAAAAGCAAAAGCAAAGCTCAAATCTAAATCTAGCCAAGAAAGGCAACAACATGAAAAAATATGAAAAGAAAGGAAAGACATGGCAAGAAGGTAGTATAGTTCCTTGTGGGACATTATGAGTCTGGTCATATGCACGCCTTAGTTAAAAAATAGGTCGAAGCAAAAAGACACAAAGCTCTAGCGCAATAGACTGAATCTCTAAGACGGTCCTACGGGATGGAGTTGAGCCCTGGACCCTCTATACCTATACCCGGCTTTCCCCAATTATTCTTCCTCCTCTCTGAAGGTAAAAAACACATCCCGGGTATGGCCGTGGTAGGGGCATCGTTGGTGGAAGGTGATTGGTTATCGTACGCCTCCCTTAAACGCACAACTGCACTTGGGGACATCATTAGTGAAAGGGGAGAGGGTGAGTGTCCTTACTGCGTGGTTGGACTCAAGCCCAAATCACTCATCACATGCCCGGCGTTATGTTTGGCTTCGTGACCTCCTAGCGGCGATCACACAAGACATGAGAGCCTACATGCATCAGTGGCACCTGATGCGCCTAGTCATCTTGGCTAAAAGGTTCATCAGCATGAGGTGGAATTGGGAGGCTTTAGGCGCACTATTCTAGCTATGGCATTCGTAGACCCACACCTTCGTGTTCCCAGAGTTCGACCCCTCAATGTTGGTGGAAGAAATCAACTTTCTCTTCCAGTGGGGTGAAATAGAGATGGGGGACCTGATAGACCTCCCCGCTTGGGAAGATGTCCTGGCCAAGACCATTCGTGATAAGAGGGAGGTTTGGCAGAAGATAGACTAGCGAGGAGTCTTGGTCAATCACCTTACCAGTTGGATAATGGGCCAGATCAAAGACAGGTCAGCTGGGGTAGACCGACTGATCCGAGGTCTGACATTGTGCCTCGACAGAGAGTTGCTCTTCTGAACGTCAAGTGATATGTTAGCGATAGAGAACATCGAACCGCTTACTCTCTTATTGGATGGGTGCTCGCTCACTCTGGCCGTGCTCACTCACATGTACCACGGACTTACACAGATGAGCTTAGGTGGGAGCACCATGGGGAGCCTCTATCTGCTACAAGTGTGGGTGGAGGTCCACTTGTGTTTTGATTTCGACGATATGGTGACTATCACTTCTCAAATCTTCAAGAAGAGTGCCCTCTACTCGGCTCAGGCTATCTTTGGTCCTGAGGATCAAGTGGTGTGCAAGATAACACTTTTGAAGACCAAAGATGATTGGCATGACTACTTGAACTTCCTGCCCAAGGATCAGTCTGTATTCGTGTCGATGATGTATCGACACCTAGAGTTCTGAGTCCGCGACTCGTCAGACTGGGAGTTTTGGCTCGTTGGGGATCGAGACTTAGTGTTGTACCAAACCCATCGCTGTCACTGCCAGGTGGGATTGCCCAGATGAATCCTAGGGGCCACCTCAAGGGGAGCTCTAATTACGAGGCATCTCTTAGGGACTGATGAGGATAGAAGATGGCTTTGGAAGATTCAGATAGCATGGAGACGCCATGCTATCATATTAAAGGCATAGATTGACGTAGAGGAAGACAAAGATGAGCTAAAGGCTTACATGGGTTATTTGCGAGGTTTTCGGCCAATTGTAAATGATTTTTTCATGCGACACCAAGCTTGATGGATTGCACTTGTTTAGGATTGTTTAGAGAATGACAAAAAATAAACATTTATATTTTGTTGTTTCGACCGAAACACGTGAACTCCCGTTGGAGTTCACGTGAAAACCCTACCCCGACCCACCTCGACCTCGAAACCCCCTCCCCCCTGCGCCTGCGGAAACAAAAACAGCAGCAACAGCAGCCGTGGCAGCAGCAGCAGCGCAGCACAGCAACCCGCAGCAGCACAGCAGCAGCTGCAGGCCCGCAGCAGCCGCGCACAGGCACAGCAGCAGCAACGCCCGCGCACAGCAAGCTGCCGCTGGCTCCCCCCTGCCCTCCCCACTCGCGGAAGCAGCAGCAGCAGCAGGCCAGCAGCACAGCAGTCAGCAGCAGCAGGCCAGCAGTAGCAGCAGCAGGCCAGCAGTAGCAGCAGCAGGCCAGCAGCAGCTGCAGCACAGCAGTCAGCAGCAGCCAGTAGGCCAGCAGCAGCAGGCCAGCAGCAGCAGGGGAGGAGGTATAAAATAAGAGTTTTCTTTAGCTCCATATCTGAGCATTTAATGATCCACATGGCAGAGATCTTGCAGCCTGCTTCCTCATTAGCTCAGGTCAATTCTCTGCTCTGTGTACTTTTCTATGACCATATCCCATTAGTTGGCTGTCAATAGTTGTGTCAAGATAAAAGACTTTTCCCATATTTGAACTCTGACGTAGCTGCCTCCAAAAAATTGGTCAGATATGGTGATGATGGCAGAGACATTTGTCTGACCTTAGACCTTCCTCCAGACCTTGAAATCCATGTTTTTGGAGATTTACAGTTCATATTTTTGATGTCTGGATGCCCTGACGTAATAGGTAGAAAATAATTAAAAATGCATCTGGGAGAACCATGGTGTCAACCTGCTGTTAGAGTAGTGTCAACACTGCCTTAAGAAAATCTACCTTCAATGGTTTCTGAAAGACTATGGTGTCGACCTGCTGTAGCAGTGGTGTCGACACTGCTTCACAAGATCCTATCTTCAATGCTTTCTGGGATCATTGTGGTGTCGACCTGTTGTAGCATAGTGTCAACACTGTCTTACTAAATCTTGTCTTCAACACTTGCTGGAAGCATCATGGTGTCGACCTGCGAGACTGTAGTGTCAACACTGCCTTAAGAAAATAGCCAATTTGACAATTAAGTTGTGAGGTCGATGTAGTGGCTCCATGAGGTTGACATTTCTTCTTCATTTCTTATATTTTCAGCCTGGCCACCTATTTTTCATCATCTGTCTAGATTTTTGTGCAACCAATTACCTCAATTTTTGTGCACTTGAGTTCCTTCAATCTTGGCTGGCACATATTGTTTTCTTTGTTTGAACTTATATCTTTGGTTAGCAAGCTGTGAAGCTCAGCGGTTGCGGAGGATCTATTCCTATGGAAAGCAAGCAGTGACACTCAGCTATTTGTAGAGGATACATTCTTCATTCCAAGTTGTTAGGTAGTGGTTCCTTGAGAGGGGATAATATCTTTGGAAGATGTAAGGCCATGGTTTAGTGCTTTGGCAGTAGGGAAGCCTAACTCAGTTGAGTGAGGGGTGGACGTAGGAGTCTAGGTAGAGTCCGAACCACCTTAAAAGCTTTGTCACTATGGTTTGTGTGTGCGATTCCCTTCGCTAGATTCTAGCTTAGGCCGGGTTTCATATTCTTGATTGCATCTACCGACTATGGTTCTTCCTTTGTGTGAGGGTTGTTTATTTTCTACTATGTTCATTGCAAAAAGGGGGGCATATCTATTCACCCCTCCCCTCTAGATCAGCCATTCCTACACAACATTTCTAAGACCGTCTTGAGCACTATCGTTGTGTTGGCATATACACAATGCCAAAAATTTTCATCAAGGCTGATCTTTGACTTCTCATCTGGACCAGTCGCTAAAAAACCCCAACGGTTCAGACCTTTCATCTAAATTGGCTCAAACAATAGCATAGCTAAAACCCCTCAACCCGCTTTGGTGCAAATCCTTAGCCTTACCAGAAGTTACTTCAGTGAGATGATGAAGCAGCCTGCACCCATGGGCCCCGCCCACTCGTCCATCCCCCATGCCACCCACAGGTGGGGGGCATTTGTGAAGGCTCAAAAATGGTGTTGAAAGGGCCAAGCAAGGTCAACCACAAAAAAGGAAAATGGTGCAAGACTGGGTTGACGTGGCCCCCAGCTTGTGTTGACGAGCCGCGTCGACCCATCTAAAGATAAAGCCAAAATGATAGCCCCTAACGACAGAAGGCTGCATCGATGCAACCTGCAACCTGTGTCGAAGGACCCTCAAGACATAGCAAGACTGTATGTGCGCGTACTGACCAGCACGCACGGTGCATGCTCTTCGAAAAGTTTGAGCAGGGCCCTTCTACAAGCTTGTACAAGCCATACAAGACGCGTGGGACAATAATCTCCAACCATTGGAGATTATGCCTACCCCTCCTTGCCTTGGAAAAGAAGAAAAAGGGCCCTTGCTACTATAAAAGAAGACCAACGTCCAAAAGAAGGCCTCCCCCTGGTCCCCCCTGTTGGCTGCTCGAAAACTCCAGAAAGGGTGACCTCCAGAAGTCTTCTACTGCTCCTGTGCGTCTAGAGAGGTTGGGGACGGGTTTTCCCTTATTTTCTCCTTCACATGGATATGAACGGGACGTGAAATGGAGTTTTCTACCGTGGTCGCCGTTTCTGCGGTCGGGATGGAGTAGCGGTCATACCAATAGCCGCCATTGCATAGAGGCGGTCCACTGGGGGCCGCTAATCTACCCAGAAGTGTTGACAGGCTTTGCGGTCTGGAGGCGACCGCCTAGGGTAGTTGCGGTCTCGTGATTGACCGCCAATCGTGGTGGCGGTCAGGCCAGGACCGCCAATCCGTGATCGTTTCGCGTTGTGCCCCGTGTTTCCAGTATAGTAGCGACCTTGCGACTGACCGCTAAATGATGATTAGCAGTCAAGCCAGGACCGCCACTAGGGTTTGCGGTCTTAAGGAAGACCGTTTCTTTTTCTGGTGTCCCCCACGGTTAGCGGTCCAGAGTGGACCGCCATATTGGGTTTGCGGTCATTATAGGGCCGCCAATTGGTGTGGCGGTCCAGGGGGGACCGCCAATTGATTTTCATGCTAGCCGCGTTCGGTTCGCATTGTGTTGGCCTTTGGTCGACCCGGTTGTGATCCAGTGGTCGACCTTCGATCTCGTGGATGTCTCGGACACCCTGGACTCTGTGTTCATATTTTTGGGGTGTCCAAAGATGCCGAGTTACCTCGATTAGCTTGCCCATGAGTCTTGAGGGTCTGGGTGACCCCGTATGTGTTCTGGGCTTTCGTGTTTTCGTTAGATCGAGTCGCCGTGAGTTGGCACGAGTGCGGTAGGTCTTCCCCGCACAACGTGGGTTTCTCTGGAAAGATGTTTCTATGTGGGCTATGCGTATGGTCTCGGACTGTGAGTCCAGTTAACCAGCCTGGGGCTGGAGATTTTTCGTGCGTCCCTTGGATGAGGGATTAACTCAGTGGCTAGTGAGCTACCTTGGGAATCGTGTCATCGTAGTTTTAGACCTAGGGATTAGTACAGATTGTCAACGCTGTATCGTCGCGTGCCACGGTCTTGACCCGAGTCTCGTGACTCAAGGGCCATTGGGTTTAGTAGGTCTAGTGGGCTATCCAGAGTCTGGTGGCAGCGAGCCACCTGCTACTTCGCGTTACTTGCGATGGGTGCATTCATGATTTTCAGTGTTCACGCTAGTGAGCCCCCACTTGTGAGTCTGGTCGTAGCTTTCCTGTGCATGCAGGTGCAGACCCACTTGGGAGTGGTGGAGAGCGTGACCCGAGTGAGACGGTTGTTAGGCTGGTTACCGTAGGGCCGACTTAAGTTCATGCATATTCAAACCCCGTGCACATTTTTCCCTTTAGGAGAACTAAGGTCCTTGCAGGTCATAGCCCATGTAGGTTTTTCACTGAAACCATGTCTTTACACATTTACACAAACTCCGTGGACCTCATACCCCGTGCAGTTTTTCTCACTGAAACAAAGTCCTTGCACGTTCACACATACCCCGTGCAGATTTTACATAAGTCAAAATCCTTGAACGTTTTTATGAAGTCCTTGCAGTTCCGTAAAAACTCGTGCACATTTTTCTGTGTGCAACAAGGCCGTGGTCATTAGTACAAGTCCGTGCATATTCTATGATAGGGCTTCATCTTTAAAGCAATCTAATATCTATTTTTGTGATTAACAAATGTTAGTTTGATGGAAGATGATGGTGGCACATGATCCAAGATCTGCTGCCTTGCCAGGATCATGGCACGTGTCGAAGCTCTAGGGCAGAAATTCGTGGAAGGCACACGCCCTCCTGCTGCTGAAATAAAAGGGCTTTTCACTCCTTCCTGCCGTGACTAATCGAGCAGAATTTCAAGAGAGCAAAAACCAGAAAAGAGCAATTGCAATCTAGAGAGCAGCAACAAAAGAAAAGAAAGAGAAAGAGAGTTAAACAAAGGAGAGAACAAAAGATCTGAGTGTTGTGTTGGCCTCTGGATCAGATCCAAGCCATTTTGCTTCTACGAAGCAACATCTGTTTCGGTCCTTTTGTTTTTGTTTTTGCCATTTTACTTTCTAGTGTTCTTCCAATTCTCAAGTCTGAGATCGGTGTTCCTCCTGTGGTTTCAGGAGAAGAGAGACGTGAGTCTCTTGTTGCCTATGATTGTCTATCATTGGTGTTTTCCCTCTGTCTAGAGGAAGAGAGGTCCGTGACCTCTGGCTTGCAAGTGACTGTGAGTCACTTGTGGTTACCCTCTGTGTGATCAGAGGAAGGGAGAAGATCTCCGATTTCCCTCCATTGTGTTGGAGGAAGAGAGGATTGTTCCTCTGGTCTGTAACCTACTGGGAGCAGGTTATTGGGTTACCGTTTACGCTGTGCAAAGGAAGGGAGGCAGTTCCTCCGATTTGTGTTCTACTTCTGGTGGCCAGAAGGTCGAGGAGGGTGTTCCTCGAGGGCAAGCTGTTCGTCAGCATTTGTTAGCAGACTGAGTCTGCTGTGATCTCATTGCATCTTGCAAGGAAGCCTTACTCCGAGGAGTAAGGGGCGGACGTAGATTGCGGGTAGCAATCAAACCACCTAAAAACTATCTGTCTCGTGTGGTTTGCTTTGTCCAATCTGTTGTTTGATCGTTTACACACCTATCACTCGATCAATCTCTTCTCAGATAGTGCTTCTATTCTCGAGTGTTGGGTCCGATTGTTTGTGAGGTCTCGAATATTTTTAGTTCGATCGAATTGGGGGTGATCTATTCAACCCCTCCTCTTCTAGCTCACCTTCCACCTTGTCTGTCAAAACCTGCAGCAGCAAAGCATCAACAACTTACAGAACCATCCACGCCATCACCATAAAGCATCAAGCTATATATCTTATAGTGGTGGAAACCTCGTCCAAGCAGCTTCGCAGTCGAGGTTGTTCTGTCGTCATCCGACATAGGTGCTGTCCGAGGGAGCAAATCTCACTGACCTGCGCAACCTGCCTCTAGCAGACATCCAGAAGCAACTAGGTTCATTTGCAGAGGCTTCCATGACCACATCCCTCATCTTCTGACTTTCTCCTCAGGAGGATGTCATCTAGGGTTGCACAGCTTTTATCCAAGTCTGGCCTCGCCCCGTTCGGAGCCCCCGTTGGAGAGCACCATCCATGACAAGCTGACCCTGATCTACAGTCCTACCGACCTAAGTTCTGAACAGAAGGCCAACCACAGGAGGTACCACATCCACCACCCACCTCTTCTACTCTGGCCCTTCGGAGAAGTTCAGCACAAGTTTCCCAGCTTTTCACTGGAACCAGTCTTGCCCCGATCTGAGCTCTCAGCAAGGGGATATGCCCTCGGCAAGGCTCCCCTATCCGTCTGGAGGCCTCGCCTGCATGACCTCAGGAGAACAAATGGTGATGGCGCTCCCCAACTCAGATTGAGATCATTCTAGCTCAGTGACCTTCCTGGGAAGTCCCTCTTTGAGTCGGCTCTAGCCCCGCATCATTCTGGCATCGGACCTGGAAGATACGCCCCTGGTGAGTTGAGTCTAGTTTCCTGCCCCAGCACTTTGTCTGACCCCACCGGCATCTAGGAGCTACCGCCTAGCCGTCTGGGCGAGTTCGATGGAGATTTTTGATCGAGGAAAACTAGGCAAGATACTCTTTCAATCTGATGTGGTCCCGCTTCAATCTGACTTTCCAGCTGAAAGTATGACCCCGACAAAGAGCCCCCTAGTCGGTCAGAATTGTCGCATGCGTAGCTCCATGAGATTCGGCGGTCTAGCTTCGTCTGAGCTCGGAACACGGCGACTCCTCTTCCTGGTGATTCCCAATTCAACCAACTTTCAAGCGACACCAACCCCGCCTCCATGGGATGTTCTAACAGGGAGTTCTACCTTTGACAAGGCACTGGTTACAGACTACCTGGACAGCGAGTATGACTGCACAGGTCGGGAGCCGATCTTCTCCGATCGCACCAATCTCCCCTCCGCCGCCTGGCCAGCTTACAGCCCCTCCCAGCATGGAGGTAGTGTTTGATGTAAACGAGCAGTCCCCACCCCTAGTCCACCCCTCCTGCGAGAGGAGTAGTTTTGTACTTAAGTTATTTCAGGTCAAAGCAACTCTGACGCAACGTGCGGGGAGCAAACCCACGCTTCCCCGCTCACCCTTGTCTCCGAACGGCAGTTGATTTCTTCAAACCGACCAAGTATAGCTCTCAGCCCTCACTCTCCTTTTGGTGTCTGATCATTTAATATTCATCATTGCTCCATCGTAAGGGAGAGAGCGCCCGATCTCCTTGCTCTACCGCCATCGAACGATCACCGTGGGTGTGAGAGAGTGATCCTGTGCCCTTCGACAATCGGCCCACCCTTTGAATCGGGCCCCCGTACCCAAGTGGAGATCAACTTAAGCCTTCTTGGCCCTCCACCAGCAAGGGCCCAGCCCCATAATCCTCGACTCGGTATCCCCGAGTCACCCCAGGTTGAGTGTGTGTGCCGTGAGTGCACCCCACCTATGTGGATTCTTTACCTTGTGATTGTGCTTGCGATAGTAGGTCCAAGGGCATCGGTCTTGTGGCTATCACCCCCAAGGTGGTGTCACATCAATTTGGTATCAGAGTAACTTTTAGACTTATCTCTACTAAGTCTAGTCCTAGGGCCATTGCATCGGAGTCATCCGTGTTGTAATCCTGTGATTTTGATGATGACAAACACTAAGAATCATGTGCTTAATGTCATATGAGTTTGTGTTGCATTGATGTGTTTGTTGCCTTGATGATGTGGGGGGAGATTGTTGTAACCCTGTGTAATCCTGTGATTTTGATGATGACAAACACTAAGAATCATGTGCTTAATGTCATATGAGTTTGTGTTGCATTGATTTTTTAAAGACAAGCCTAACATCAATCTCGGGAGAGCGCACACCTACTTCAACGAAGAGGCATGTTCTCGCTCCACCAAGATTGAGGCAGGCCTAATTTATTGATAAATGGAATTAAATGTACAATGTCAACGAGGCATACCTCTGAGAGTACATTAGGAAGGAGCCTTCCCCTGTAGCTTTACAAGCAACAAAAATTTATAGGCGATAATTAGGGAGGCCAGTAGCATCAAGCACAGCTCAACCGCGGGCCATTCGAGGGAGTTCTGCCTAGCTAGAGAAATCAAAGTTACACTTCATCAGACAAGCATGGGAGGCTAGTGCATCTGCGACCCTGTTACCCTTCCCTGTGAATGTGCTCAAGACACCAGTTGGTAGATGAAAGCAGACTAGTAATTTTGCCCCACCATTTGCTTAACGCCCAAGGGGGGGGGGGTCCTTAGATCGGATAAGTGAGATGAGAGCCTTCGAATCAGAATAAACCACAACAATAGAAAGGCCATTCTTCAATGCAATGTGCAGTCCATCCAGGAGGGCACGTGCCTCAGCAACCAAATTTGTACCGATGCCATAAAAATGGGCAAAGCCATAGATGATAGATCTATGATGATTTCTCAAACACCCACCGCCTCCTGAGATACCTGGATTACCCTTGGATGCACCGTCCACGTTTAGAGCAAAGCCAGTGGAAGGACAACCATCTAACAAGCTTGGGGACCTGCACGCAATAACTACATTGGAGCTGGAAATGAAGTAGAGTGTGTTGCTCTGCTTTGGCGGGACCTTTGTTGAAGCGAACCTGCTGAAGTGCAAATGAAAGTTGCTCCAAAATTCTTTGCTGTAGCAGTCTAATAGCCGGCCTCTTGCTGTCATATGTGCAAGCACATCTGGCCTTCCAAGTTTCTCAAAAGATGAGGAGCATAAAGAGAATGGCAACAATGCCAAGAGGAGAGTAAAGATCAGCAAACTTTAAGGTGTCCCAGCATCGTATAGAAATGTCCTCCCTTGCCCTGTATCTAGGGTCAAAAAATGGTCTAAAGAAACTCTACAAGGGTGCAGCAATATCACCACTGACAAAAAGATGGTTAAGGCTTTCTTCTTGGTGATTACTAGTGCAACAAACACACTTGGAAGGGAGGCAAACACCGCAGCTTTTAACCGTTGTGTCCACCGGCACTGCATGGAGGAGGATGCGCCAAGCAAATACCGCTGCGCGGGGGGGGGGGGGATAAAAGCTCCATATCTGCGGAAGAGGTGGGCGGCTGTGCTCGTAGGAGATGGAGTTGTAGAGCGAGAATTCCGGCAGGAAGATGATGTTGGCTTCCGCGTCCACACCGTCGACATTCACCGAGCCGATATTGCGATCGATGCTGATGCCCTGGTCCTGGTCGAAGCTGGTGACGATGCGGTTCTTGAACTGCGTGTTGTAGGCGCTGATCGAGGCCTGCACCATGTCGGTGGTGTAGCGGTAGCCGATGTCGAAATTGACCGAGGTCTCCGGCTGCACCTTGGAGAAGCTGGAATAGACGCAGCCCGGTGCGTTGGGAGCGGAGACGCCGCCGACGACGCATTTGCCGTTGTTGCCGCCGTTATACAGGTTGTCGGTGCGCGGCGCCGCCAGGCCCGCGGCGAAGTCGGCATAGAACATGCTGACCGGGCCCCAGGGCGACACGGTGATGCCGAGATTGGGCAGGACGCGATTGTATTTCACCACCTGCATCGCGGGCGGCACATAAAGGTTGGTGGTACTGCCCGGAAGGGTGACGGTGTTGTTCGCCGCCAGCGCCGAAGTCGGCGCCGCCGAGGTGCAGGTGGGGAAGCCCGCGCCGGAACCGGTGACCTGCTCGTAGCAAAGATTGTTCAGGTCACGTTCCATGAAGGGCGCGCGCACGCCGGCGCTGACATGCAGCACATCGTCCAGGAAGTCGCCTTCATAGGCCAGCGCGATCTGGTTGAGGATGGCGCGGCTGCGCCGGTCGCGGCCGCGGATCGGCACATTGTCGGCCGACAGCACGCGATGGGTGGCATCGCTGTAACCGCCGAAGGGATCGAAGGGCGCGCCATTGGGATCGAAATAGGCATACTGGCCGGTCTGGCGGTGCAGGCCGTAGTCCAGCGTATAGGCGAGCTGGAAGGTGTTGGTCGCGTCCAGCCGCCAGATCAGCGAGGTATTCAGGCCGTAGCGGATGGTATTGGTGTTGTTGGGCGAATAGACGCCCACGGTATCCAGCAGGTCGCCGTCCTTGTTGAGGTCGACGCCGCCCGATGCGGTGGCGCCGGTCAGGCGCGGGTCGTTTTCCTTCAGCGCGGTATAGCCGCCGCCATTGGCCAGCACATATTGCAGGCTGGGATCGAAGGCCAGCGCCAGGTCCGGCGTCAGGTGGAACAGCGACGCCATGCGGATATTGCCGGTGTCCGACGGATTGATGCGGACCCTATAGTAGCTGCTGCACAGCGCGTCATTCTGCGCGCCGGCGCCGCCCGGCACACGCGTGCAGGTGGGCGCTTCGTCCCATTCCAGGTCTAACTCGAACAAATGTTTCATCTCCAAAGTGAATTCCAGCATATACAAACACACCTGTCAGTTATGAAGCATAAGGCAGTGATCTCCTCATTTTGGTTCGGCATAGTCCTATCAAATATGCCATGAGCCTACCCATGTTGATTAAGTTTCCATTCATAGCATGATAAAATAGAAATCTGTGAACCCCTGTCACGCCATTTCTACTCCCACTTTTTGAGTAGATAAGTGATGTAAACATGTGGTGCAGAATCCGCTGTAGTGGTGGAAAATTATTGGCATTCAACGGAATCAAATCACTAACTCCAAGCACATAATCACATCTCATCATAGCAACAAAAGAAGCCTAACTTCACCATGGCCAAAGGTCATGTCAGCACCCCTCGCTGAAACTCCTAAGGCACGTTGAATGAGATCTGGAGTGATGTGAATCTCAATCCCATGAACCACTATATACAGCTCTCCATTTTTGTCAACCAAATTTCCATAAAATTATTGCACTACATTGGGGTAATATCTGGTATATCTAGTGACAAAATCGGTCCAAATTAGTTGAATCTCAAAAATAGCACATAGATCGGGCAGGATCTCATTCACCTCATTGTAGTCGACCAGTCGAGGGTCGATAATGGGCTGTGGAGGCAACCGAGGTGCTCGAGGTGGTACAGGAGCCTGCCGTAGTGGAGGAGCCAGAGACTCACGTCTCTGAGCACTAGACTCCCCTTGGGTGGAATGCCGAGAGCTCCTTCTAGGCAACATCTTAAGCTAGAAAACCCGCTTTGAAAACCCTTGAATGGATCGATCTCAACCCCGGGAGAAAGATGGACCAAAGGACACTCTGAAGGATGGAGAGGACCTTCTTCACACTCTGGAAACTGAGGAAGAACGTCATGATCGCACGGGCAGCCACGGAGATGTCGTCTCAAAATCGTGACGAATCTGTCGGATCGTGTGCAGATGGGAGAATAAGGAGGGTTTAGGGCTTGAGGAGAGGGGGCTTGGTGTTCTAGGGTTAGGGAAATATGTGGGAGAGAGAATGGGTAGGATAGAATGGGTAAATGGAAGGAGAGAGCCCCTTAAAATGGTGTTCGATCGGGGGTTTGGCTAGCCCGGTTCGCTGCGAATGGTCGACCGAATCGGGTGCGACGGTTGACCGAACTGGTCGATTATCCCCTTTAAAATCCCCTTCCCTTTGTTTTATCTTAAAATAAGTCAGCTTTTGAGCCTTCATCAGCAGCTCCCTGAAGTGTCGAGTCTCCTCCGATTAATTGAAGAAAAATCAACATTTGCTTGGAGAAGCCCAAGGGTGCCCTCTCTCCTCTCTCCCCCTTCTTGCAGTTGTGAGAGTTGCAAGAAATTTGGGTGTGAAGCCCCTTCTTTGGGAGTGATTCCCACCTCTATCACCTCTGCTGGATGCGACTTCTAGCCGTCGCCGCTGCCACCTCGTGCTGGCAACAAGCCGCCACAACCATTTCTTTACCCTGCTGTCTAGGATTTCGAGATCCAGGACAAAACCTTAAAGAAAAGGTTGGTACTCCCAATCCGATTATCTGATGATCTTCAAATTTTGAGAGATCATCCCCTTGTTATTACCTCCTCCCAATTTAAATTTCATGTCCATCTGCCACTGTTTGTCCCGTTTTCCCAATTTTTATCTCCACCCGCGCAATCTGCAATTCTGTAAATCTGTGAGATAGTACCTTATTCATCTATTTTTCCCACCCCTTAAACCATCTCAACAAATTACCAAAAAAATTGTTCACGTCCCCCACATCCCCCTGTATCCCCCATAAATTTCTCAAGATCCAAATCTACCGTTTACCATTTGGTCAAAGGCCATTCTCAGGCAGATCCCAATCTGTCCTGACTATCTGTAATCCAATCCAGAAGCAACAACTGTGGCATTGACTTTTTCATTTCCATTCCAATTGTCGGATGGTTGTGAAATTAATCTATGTTGTAGCCCTTCGAGTCTCCTTCGCAACGGCGTTGGTTTCGTACGAATCTACCTTCGGATCTGGTCGTAAAAATTATTTTTATTGGGTCGTGCAGATCTGCCCAGCCACTAGGCTACGGGATAGATCAGAAGTGTAAATTCCCCATCGGTCCTTCGACTCTGATTCAGCCACCGCCGACTTCATGGATCGAAGAGGAACCTCCCACCAACGTCCCAGATAGCCACCGCTGCCAGAAGACGGCCTGAAGTGGACATCCCACAAGCCGAGTTTGCTTGCTATCCAATAGGTCTGAACTGAGTTTGAACAGTGTCGAGTCAGACCAGGAGCCTGTCTCCAACCCGAAAGCCCTTTCGGCTTGCTGCCCATCAACCCGAGATCTGTACTCCCGGGTCATTGTTGTCGCCTTTTACCTCCCCGCATGGAGTGGACCGTAAAATCATTTCTGTAATTATTAACATTTACTGTATCAGGAGTTACGGGTCTTGGCCGGGATCATCTTCACCACGCACGCACCCTGCGTGAAAGTCACGAAGAACCAAGTGGCACTAAGCAACTGGACTCTGGACGCACTCTCCTAAGTAATCCTTAAGGTTTATTTGTTGCAAAAAAAAGATGATAAGAAATGATTCTCTTTATTTCGCCAAATAAAGTTTTACAACAATGCCAGGTCTTAAGAGGCATAATACATCTTCCAAATACATTAATCCTAGCAATAGCAACTACCTTAAAACCTAGGTAATCTAAGATAAACATGGTCCCTCTTTCACTCTTGCCCGTCCCCATTTGTTTAGGGTTCATCGTCGAAACCACTTGAAACATTAACCGAAAATGTAGGGTGAGCGAAATGCTCGGTAGGATTTATATCTCTATATTAGGCAACTTTAAGTAATTGATATTTTAGATAAAAGTTAATATGCTATTCCAAGAAACATAACTAAAACATAGAGCATGAGTAAGAGAGAGAGTAAGAAAAGCAAGTAATTGGGATCGCAAGTAGACAAGATATCAAGAGTAAAATTCAAGTAGAGAATGATCATGCAGTAAGTATTTTCATGGAATTAGCCATTTCACGTAAGCATGTACAAGTCAAGTATTTCACGTAATTCAAGTACTTTCAAGTATTTAAACAAGTCAAGTATTTCACAAATTGTGGAATGTCATAAATAAATCTAGCAAGTCAAGCACTTCGGTGTAATGTCACACTAGGTCAATAATAGCTCCCATGGGCACAAGTACTTTCGGGCGCACCCCTAGGACTAGACCGAGCCCCATTAATGCCAGACATTGTAGTTATGAATCATAGATCCCAAGTATATTTAGACATCCACATAATATGTATAGCCAAGAATTTCAAAGTAAAGCTCATGAAATAAAGTATAGATCTAGCAAAAATTATCATTCAGGGAACAAGTAATACAAGATTACAAGTAGTTGTAAGAGAAATTCAAGGATGATTTATGGCATCATATTCAACGACATGAAGACAATAAGAAAGTATCATATGTAACGGCATTAAGTCGTTAAGAAGGCATCGTGTTCAACAACATTAAGTCGATAAAGAAATTGGATTGCTGGACAAGGCACAATTAGCCCTTGCAAAAAATCACGTAAAATTTATAGGTTTAGATCAAGTTTTTTACAGTCGGGGCTTAGTTACAAAATTGAAGAATCGCGGCTAGGTAAGAGGTGGGATAGTGAGAGGCTCTCCTCGTATACATGAGGCCCTAATTAAGGAATCACTTATCCACTTAAAGAGTTTGCCCGTGGACCTCTTTCCTTAGACACCATTATATTGCAATCAAACCTCCCGAAATATAATTTCTTTAGATATGCTCCTGCAAACTCACAATATTTGTTATCATCAAAACTGGGGTTAAAAACACCGTGGAAACATATACCCAACATACTAGATAAGCAAATGCAAGTGTAAGGAACGTGCACGTACCTCCACAACTAGCTCGTGGGGAAGAAAACCCCGGTCGAATCCAACAACCCCGATACACAACAAATAAATATTATTACAATTCCAAAAATATGGCCCACTCCACGCAGGGAGGTAAAATGCTACAATAGTAAATTTCGAGGCTGCCGGAACACGGGTTGATGGACTGCACTCGAGGGAGCCGAGGGGAGGCGAGTCGAGGCCAATCGGGTGAGCCGATTGGAAGCTGAGTGGTTCTGCCCGCGTTGGTCACCCTGCGCAGAAAACTTACGGAAGTTGGTACGGTTGGATCCGACGTTCGATCAGGGTTCCATTTGAGGGAGCACATCGAAAACTAGATGAAGAACGCCTCGGCCAAATTGGGCAATTATATCTGATCAGATCTAGGCGTGACAGTGCCTATACCAGGGCTCTGGTTCTGCCCGCACAGAACTGCACAGGAAGACTAAAAATTACAGAATAAATAGCTCTGATCTCTGAATGGATCACTGCTTGTTGGGGTTTGTCGATGACGTCTGGAGGAAGGTTCTAACAGAAGGGTTTGGTCAGATCGGAAAGGGGGAAGGTAGGGCAGCTTCTACAAGTTGCATCTAGATCTGGATCAGATCTGCAAGGATCTGCTTGCACAGTCTCACCAAAATCAATGCCACGATCAGCACGGACCTCAGAACGGCACGAGTTTGGCGGCAGTGTGAAGAAGATAAAAAAATCTACGATCAGTCAGAATCTCAGATTTAGAGGAGTTGAGAATAGATCTATAGAAGTTTACTATGATAGAACTGAAGATCTGGATAGTAGTCTCAAACAGAGTTGCGCGACTTTACGGCGAGAATTGTTGCTAGACATCCCAAACTCCGATCGATGCGAAACTGGCGCTGGATTCCTCGTAGCTTGCAGAGGCTTCCCTACTAAAATCACCAGGCTCATATCTGAAGAGGAGATGACTGTGGGTGTTTTTTATTTGGAGATGAGATCTGGGTGAGTAGATCTGGATCTGCACACCAGTGTGAATCGAACGATAACTTCGGCGTTGCACCGATAGGAAGGGGAGTCGCACCCCGGATAGATCCTATCATGGGATCTAGGACTCCTGAGCTTCACACCCAAGAAAGAACAAAGAGAATCACTCTCTACAAATTTTCTCTCGAGCCCAGATGCTAGGTCATCACAATTGCCCTCTCACTCAACCCCATGAGTTGTGGGGACTCTAGCACACCTCCCAGATCTACTGGAATATATGTCTAAATTTCATTTGTTTGGGTGTTGTTATCCGGTTTCTATCGTAATCATCCTGGCCCTTGGGCCGTTCACGCACAAACACGGTCCTGTTCGCTGAAATTCCTATGGAGGATTGCATCCTTAGAAAACCCCGTGTATGCATATTAGCGTGTTTCTATGGTATGAGAGTTGGTAAGATGAGCTCAGAATAATGAGCCCATGTGTTTTCTACGTTCCGTCTGAACTAGCATATTACTTCCGTCTAGGTTCCAGTGAAATATCTCGACAGTAACTATTCTATGATGTGTTCGCTAAATCTTCATGCTCCTCACGCCGACTTGGGTATTTGGGTTTGTTGGCCTTCCCAGTAGGCCCCATTACCCTTGGCGCTAGGGCCATAGTCCAATTGTCTTTGAATACCACGTTTATTTTAGTAAAGATAGATCCATCATCCCAAAAGGGGGGTACATCCCATTATTCAAGCCATTATCTTGATTCTTGATAAGACTTGCTAACTGTTTTCCGTTTACTAGATTCCCTGACCATTCTAGGTTCCCAAGGGACTTACTTCCTTGTAGTATGGTCTCTGGGATACTTCGTTTGAGGAACAAATAATCAAGGCCAGATGTCTGGCAACACAATAAATTCATGTCCTAAAAATTCAGAGATTACTGACCTCAGATTGTCGAAGTTCCTTGTAGGCTGGTCCTCAAGGCTTCCGCATCCAGTTCTGGTCACGGGGTCACCGTTCCTGGCTTCCTGACAGTTTGTGAGTTCGTCTCAGATCTTTCCGTGGGCGAATCTCTATTTCTCTCCCTTACAATCCCCCGGATAAGGGGAGGTGCTGCCAAAATTTCCCTAGCGTTGTCCTGACTTTTTCTCGTTTAGTTAAACTTCTTCGTTTGTCACCTAAAATGAAGATTGATAACAAATAAGTGAATGGTAATAACAAAAATGCCCATGATATTGAAAACTGTCGATGGAGTTCCTACTATTCTGTGGTTGAGTATGAACTTTGCACGGAGGCCCAATAATTGAGCTCACCTCGCTCCATACGCGAATGCGAGGCTAGTATTTGAGCCATGAAGATCTCTGCACTATAATTGTAATGCCCTAGATCCTTAATGGGTCTTCTTGGATCATTATTAGGTCTTTCAGATCCTTATTGGAGGGTTTTAGATCACTTTTGATTCCAAAAGACTGAATCGGACAGAGCATGTAACGACTGGGTGATTATAAATTTTAAGAAAACTTTACCCGATTCAAAATAGATGTGATGAAGTAGCAATTTTGAAATTCATATCTGTTAAATTTTGGATTAGACCTATCAAGATCTATCACTCATGATAACCGATTTTGCTAGATCTGAAAGATACAATATGGAGGAAATTATATATACGTACAATTACGCAGAATGGAGGTACAAGAAATGGACCAAACTACACAGCTCAAACCACAAGGACAAGAATTTTTAAGGTGGTTCGGATGCAATGATTTCAACCTATGTCCACCCCTCACCAAAACCTGGTAAGGCTTCATTGCTGTAAACTAGCACGGGGATAAATCCCCAACACAGAGACAAGCTCTAAACACACACACGCAGGGCGATGCCTACACAAACACACGGGAGTAAACTCCCAAACACACACACATACATGGAGACGAAGTCTCCAACACAATCTGACGACCGGATCAACAACACACACACATGCTATAACAAACGCAATACTCTACACACCAGAACACCCGGATTGGATAGATCCACACACACATGTAGATATGTAGTGATCCACGCTCACACATGGATCTGAACAAAACCACACACAGACACATGGATCTGAATAGATCCACACACACACAAATGCTTACAGAGTACAAGGGACACAAACTTAAAGCTTAAAACACTTTGGAAGATGAAACACAAAAGAAAGATTTTTGATTTAGGCCCCCCCTGAGTAGATAATGTAGATCTTGGATGGAGCTTGAATCTCCACTTGATTTCCACTTGATTTGTCTCAGCTTGATTTTTAAGAGCTTGATTTTGGATGAAGAATTTGTGGACGAATCACTGTTCATGGAGTTCTTGCAACAGCTGTCTTTCTCCCTTTGGTAGCTTCCCCTTGATTCCTTGAGTCATTAGGGTTTCTTTGCCCTAAGAGATGTTTTTATAAGTCTTGGGTTGGTCAAGGGACATGCCAAAACACAGATCCATGAATTCAGGCATGTCTAGTGGCTTTGGGATTAAAAAATCCTAAAGAGATGCTTTGCACTTGTTGAAGAAAATAAAGTCAAAAATGGCTACCTCGAAGGGTTTGGTCGACCAAAATTTATGGTCGGTCGATTGATCTCTGTAACTTCTTAAACCTTTCAGTGCTGGGAATTTCAGTCGACCGAACTGGCCCTGTTGGTCTACCGAACTCTGTAACATTTCAGAGTTCTGAACGCTGGAAGTGTTAGAATGGTCCAGTTCCTGAGTGAGAGATAGAGTTTTCCCTTTGGTTGCTAGTAGGAGTAGCTGTAGTGCCAAGCTTTGACTGGCCACCGGTTTGCTGTTCCTGCTTTAGTAGCTTAGCTAGCATAGCTTTCCTTTCCACCGTGATTTTCTCGGTTGGGGTTCTGTGTGACTGCTACCGAGTCTCTATTTTGGAGACTCATCCCTGCTTTTCAGGTGCGGCGATTCTTCCTCGAGGTTCGAGAGTGCTGCGTGGAGGTTCTTAGTCGCCAGCTCGCCGGGCCGAGTATTCACTTGGCATGTGGTACATTTTACCGCTTTAGACTGTACTTTCTGTTGGACTGGACTCTGTTGTTGTAGTTAGTTGTTTATTTATTTCTGTTAATTATTGAATTGTCCTGCTTTATTTCCTATTTCTTTGTGCCTCCACACTCCTTTTAGCCCTTCCGAGTCCCCCGACTCGTGGGCGGCAGGCCAGGATTCGAATGGCATCGGGTCCTTCCCGGTATCCAGATCTTGGGTCGTTACAGCTGGTATCAGAGCAATGGTTGTGGACGTACATAGGAATTCAGAATATTACAGTGATCAGAGTCCATAAGGTCCAGTACAGTCGGCAGCTGGCTTAGAGTTTTGTGGTTACTTTCTGCTTGGTTTTTGCTTGAGAGCCTGAGTGCGCTGCGTGTCGTCGTGATGGTGGTTGTTGTCCGCAGTTTTCGTGCCAGTGTGGGGTCTAAGGATCGAGGCTGAGAGCTTTCTCCCTCATCGGTGGTGGCCCCAATCGTGCTACGTTGGGCAGAGGCTGCTGGCAGGCGTGAGCTCGCGGTGCTACGTTCGAGGGGTCTACAGCGTGGTCAGGTGGCTGGAGAGGATTGTCCGTGGTCCAGTGGCCGTGAGTGTGCTCTGAGGGAGCTATCATCCGTGTTGGCCACTCCAGCTTGAGGTTTGTCCAGCCCCTGAGGTGTTAAGGCTGTGATTTGAGGTGTCGGAGCAGGTGCTCTGATCAAGAGGTGCGCTCGGGCGAGCAGAGGGTCTTCTCAATGAGTTGCTGATTTTCGAGCCTAATGTCCTCGTTGTGCTCTCTGGCGTCAGAAATGACGTGGTGGTCCCGATTGTTTTGTAGATTTTGAGGTAGGATTGGGTGGGGTTGTCCCAGTAAGTTCTTGTCTCTGCGCTTCTGTCAGTGAATGGCTTGTGTTCGCCCTGGAGTTGGCTTGCGAAGCGAAGGCTCCGTGGCGAGTTCGGGACTCGAGGATGGGCGTTGGTGGTTGTCGATTATGGCTCCTGTTGTGACTCTTGGTGTGGTGTGCTGCAGTTCGAGGAATTGCGGTGGTTTCGATTCGAGAGAGGCTATGATCGTGGTCCGACGTGACACTCGTCGAGTGTGTTGGAGGCACTGACCTGATAGAAGCGATGATTTTCCTAGTGCTGGAAGGTGTTGTTCCCAGCAGGCGCGAGGTCTGAGGTCAGGTCGAGCGTAGAGTTTTTTACTGGTCGGAAGTGTGATTGGGTTCTCCCTTGGTTGGAGAGTATCATGTTTGGCTAGGACTATCGTCTTGCATCATGTGTCCGGATTGGTTAGCCTCATTGCCATGAGGTCCGTGCGAGACGTGCTCCTTGTCTTGGCAAGGTAGTTGCCTGTGACAAGTTGTGCTCGTTTCCCTTATTGTACGAGGGTGTGTTGGCATTTTTCTGGAAGGACGAGTGCCGGTCGGGCGGCGTTCTTGAGAATTTGTGGCTGACTTGGTGATCCCCGATGTGTCGAGGATCAGAGCCTACGGTGTTACAGAGGATTGTCAGGATGGGGGATCCTGAGTTGGTGGCGTGATGGCTGTGCGCGTGGATCAGAGTGCACAGTGGAAGCGTGGTGGGCCCATAACCCACAGGTCCAAGATCGTAACGTTGGTTGCTACGGGTGGATTTTTCGAGCTTGTGAAGGGCATTGGAGGATTGGTTCCTCAGTGTGAGATTGTCTCGGTTGCATGAGACGTGTTGTTGTCATGCCGTTGCTTGAGGCATTGTGATTTGTGGCACTGGCTGGATGGAGGATTGGGGGAAACGTGCTGACGAGACTGTCGCACGAGTATCCTATTTCTGTGTTGGAAGCTGTGTCCTCGAATGAGATCGTGTTTTTAGAGAAGTAATCTCTGGCAAGATTGTGGGTCCCGGTTGGTTGCCGTGAGCGGCTGGTGAGGTCGACCGAGTGATCGACCTTGGTAAGATGTGTATTGTCTGGGGACCCGTGTGCATTGGTCGTGATGTTATCGACCTGCTTGTTGTGGTAGCAGGCGACACTTGTCAGTTTTGGAGAAGTGTGCCGTGGTTGTGAGTGGCTAGTGAGCCTTTACAGCGTGTTTGGCATGGCGGCGTCTGTTGGTTGCAGTCGTGTCAGAACGTGATGGTGAGGACCGAGGAGAGATCCTTGTCATGTGGTCTCTCTGTACTCCCCTGCAAGGGTAGAGTTGGCGTGAGGTTCGAGGTCGGGTCCAGCGCCCGAGTAAGATCTGGCTCGAGGTGCGGTGTCGGTCTGTGAGAGAGCCAGCAGATGGCCTCGAGAGTTGTAATATTTCCTTCGGATCTAGTGAAGGACCAGGAAAGAAGGAAGAGGTTGAGCAAGTGGAGGCTTCCCATTGGTGAGCATCTGGCGACTAGTGGGTGGTCTTTCACAGACAGAAGATGCTGACTGTTGGAGCTCGAGAGCGGCGAGAGCCGTGCGCCAGCGAGGCCTTGGGTGGCTGATTATAAGGTGTGACCTTGATGGTCGTCTGACAGGGGTTGGCACGGTGTCATGTCTGGTTTCTGGCTCGCCATGTGTAAGGGGATGCTTGGTGCTGAGCCGATGAGCTGATTGCGATCTTTTGAGATGGCTCCGTGAGCTGGTGGAAGCTCAGTTTTGGTTGGGCCCTGTGTCGGGCGTAGAGCCAGTCAGCTAGTTGTAAAGTGGGTGTTCATGTTGCCTGCCGACCGTAGGATGGATTGGTAGCTGTTTCTCGTGTTGAGAACTGTGTTTTCTCGGTGAGCGAGACGGTGGCAGCGGTGCCATGATTGGGTCAGTTGAGACTGAGGTTACCCCAGACTGTATTCCTTGGTGTGCCTGCTCAGGTGGCCGGTGTTCATGGTATGTCGAGCAAGGTGTTGCTCGTGATTGTGGTCCGACTGTGTCCCTCAGGTCTGGAGTTTCGGGTGAATTGAGATTTTCTGTGCTGCGGTTCTGACGGCGTTGTTAGTAAGTTATGGCGTTCTTCCCCTGTGTTCCTGTGTTTGTCCCGAATTTTGAGGATAAAATTTCTTTAAGGGGGGAGGGCTGTAATGCCCCGGACCTTTCGGTTATTCTCCAGATATTTATCGGGTCAGGATCCGTGGGCTTTGGACCCTCCTTTATGGGTCCTGGATCTGCCTTCTCGTAGTGTCCGGCTCCGTTGTGTCCGAAATTACGTTTCAGACATCTTCCGTGCTCGGATATGTGCTTTTCGGAGCTATTTCGGAGGTCTGGAGTGCGTTCTGTGGGTTTTTTCGCGCATTTTCTGATTCCTAAACACATTTTCTATAAACTTACTTTAAGTTTGTTTATGCTGGAGAAACTCTCCGTATAAACTGACTTCATCATAAACTCACTTATGTTTACCTATAATGGCCAAACGTGACTTACTAGAAAATGAGTTTATGAAAAACACATTTATTTTAAATGCATTTATGATAAACCTATTCAAATTTTCACAAGTTGCATCCAAACAGGACCGTATACATGTTTTTATATGTTTTTCAAATTGTTAATTCGGATGAACAATAAGTAATGTTCTATCGTTAATGATTTTACTGTCACCTGTCTCCAGTTTAGTTTGATCTCAGATGAGAAAGGAGAAAGGGTAACTTACCTTTATTTGTCCTCCTCGGATGATCATCTACATTTCATACTTATTACATTTCAAGAAAATGTGTTTATTACAGTATTAAAATAATGCCGGCAAATGTTGCCTTGAAAGTTCTGTTAAACTGCCATTGGAATTCTTCTTGACAAATCCAATCCGACAAGGCCACAAGTTGGAGAGTCTGAAGATCTCGGCGGTGGGTACTAACTCAGGACAACGCAGAAGCCCGTCAGATTGGTTGGGTTTGTCGTGGAGCTCACGCGAAGTCCAAGGGTTCATACACATCAACAACTGCAGAAGAATAAGTTTATAGATTGTAACATCTAAGGTCTCTTCCATTGCCAAAAAAAATTGAAACAGACAGATAATGGTTTCTGGTAATCTCATGTATGTCTGAGTTAAGAGCAGCAACATTCAACTGAAGCTTGGGAAATGCTTTCAAGAGTAAAAAAACAATTTTGGAATCAAGGTCTCTTGTATTGAGCAACTTCACAGGTTCAACACTTTTACAATGCCATTTTTGCCACAATCAAACGAACTGGCTCCATACTGATGTGTATCAGGTTAAGAAAAGATTAAAACACCACCTTGCAAAAAAAAAAAAAAAACACCTCACAACACTGTAATTCAACAGGGAAATCTTGCACGATCCTTAGAACACAGACCTCTGATTCTCCAGAAATTATTTGTCAAGAGTTGGGTTTAGAAATTTGGCATTGCAGCAAAAAATTGAATCGGGTGGCTTTTCTGGTGGATCGCCGCACATTACAAAGGAGCTGGCAACGCAATAACCTTGCTTGACGACTGACTTTGCACATCTCAGCAAAGAAAAGAACAGCCGGAACAACCAGAGAAATGCACACAGACATAACTCAATCTAGAAGAACAGTTTGTAATTAGATATGCAAACTTCATCTCATGCAGAAAATTTTGGCGGGCATTCTATCTAGATGATTGTAACAACCCGAGATCCGAGTACCGGAAAGGAACTGACGCGACTCGAACCTCGACCCGCCACCCACGAGCCCGAAGACTCGAAAGGGTTAAAATGATAGGTGGAAATAGGAAATAAAGCAGAACAACAGATATAATAACAAAAATAAATAACTAACTGCAACAGAGTCTAGTCTAACAAAAGTACAGTCTAAAGCAGTAAAGCATACCAAATGCCAAGTGAACACTCGACCCGACGAGCTGACAGCTAAGGATCTCCACGCAGTACCCTCGAATCACGAGGAAAAATCACACCACCTGAAAATCAGGGGTGAGCCTCCTATCACTGGCTCAGTAGGGGTCCCGCGGAACCTCAACCGAAAATAACGGCAGTACGAAAAGCAGCAACTACAGAAAAGAATAACAGCAACAGTAGAAAGAGTAAACACGGCGGTCGGTAAAAGCTCAGCTTTACAACTACTCCTACTGTACCAAAAAATACACCCCGCTCTCGCAGTCGAGGGACCACCAGACCACGAACCGCCCTAACCACGCTACTAGGAAAACGCCACGACGCCACTATCGTGAAGGTCCGTCCTCTTAGACAAGGGCCCACCGAAACTACGCGGTCAGAAAACACAGTCACGACCTCACTATCGTGAACTCTACGCCGTCTAGGGAAAAGTCCTCGGTGACGCTCACCAGAAACACCCTAGACCCCAATTCCGGGAGAACGTCCGGAACTACACATGAAACTCTGTCTCACAGACGGAAAATGGAAACACGTGACAAGACAACTCACGTCACGTGACGGAAGTACCACCCATTAGAAGTAAGGCCAGATGCATCCACAGACGACTTAGTCCGCAGCCTCAGGTGTCTTCCTACAATGTCCCAGGTGGAGACTGAGACACCGTACAGTAACCAGGAATACAGAACAAGGACTAGCTGAGGTTGCACTCATCAACGCAAGTCTAACACCCTCAGCCAAGTGTGCACACACAGACCATATGCCCTAAGTCTGACCCTCTAGCTGGTTCTTCCCCCGAAGCCCGGACTAAGCTGCGCGTGGGGGCCCAGCGATAACCAGCCTAAAAATCGTCTCTCTCGGGTAAGCCGCTCCACCACTCCCGGGTGGGTCAGCACACGCATACCGTAAGAAGGTTACGACTAGTGGGGGCTCACTAAACGTGAACGAAAAAGTCACACACGCATCTAGCGCGAGTAACATGGAGAAACAGGTGGCCCAAGGACGCGCTGTATGTGAACTTAATAAAACAGAAATAAGGTAAGAAGAGAATGCGCCAAAACATAAATCAACGTGGACCAAAGTCATGGAAAACTCCTTTAATTACAAAACTATAATATTTTAGGTATGAAATTAACATACATGGAAAATAAGCTTTATAACACATACTAACACTACTCATGAAGTCATGACATGATTCAGGGCAGAAATAAATGAAATAAGACATGCTTAACATTATACTTAATAAGGAAATAAACAAGGGTTGGGCTGGTTATAGAAATCAAGTAGCGGTCTATATAGGGTCGCTACTTTTAGGTGGCGGCCTGTCGAGAGCCGCTATCTAGAGATAGGGGTCTCTGTAGGACCGCCTTCTGCCTGTATCAGACAGAAGCTAAATACAACGTGTCGGGCCTAATCTAGGGTAATTTATGCATGAAAATTGTAAATAATAAAAGAGTAAGATATGATGGCATGTTCAGAACGAAGTAAGGGCATGGAACAAGCATGAGTTAACCCTAAGTTCTTATCTTTTAATTTAGAGTGCAGGGATAGCATGCCATGAAAAACCTAGATGCGTAATCATGGGAAAACATGAAATTCTCAATGTAGAAAGTATGAAAATGATCAAGATTAGAGGTCTTTTAATCCTAACTTGATGTTTAAGCTGATCATGAGATAACTTACCTCTGGGGTTACTCCTAGAGTGTGAATTTGTCGTCGAAAATACACCCTCGTTCCTGCGCATCCTGTGTGGAACGAGTAACTTTCAGGCATTCTATCTCCTTAACCTCTTAACCTCCTAGCATGAAAGTTTGTAGAGGGCTAGAAGATACTAAGGGGAACATAATATTGTAAAGGAAGAACTTGAAATAATCATACTATACCTTCGAACCACGCGAGCCAAACTTAGGGTTTGCGCAAGTCGATTCTGGGCCTTATTTATAGAGAATGACCCTGGGCTGAGGGATTAGGTTGAATTAGGAGTCCTATAGGGTATCAATTTGATCCCCTAAGAGTCCTAGACAAGTTCCCATGTCATTTCACATCGATCCTTGGTGATAGAGATGGTAAAAACCCGATCTTTCCATGCCTCTCAAAGTCCCATTTTCGGAACTAGGTAGCAGTCTCCTCTGGACTGCCTTTAGCAGGACACGGTCTCGCAATAGACCGCGACTTGCTCTGGGCACTAGAATATGAATTTAAGTAAAATTTCTCCCCTAATTATCCTCTATTTATCTAATAAAAATAAGAAAATATCCTAATTGTTAAGGAAAATAGGGTTAACCCCGATTTTGGGGTTGGAAACGGGGATAAGTCATTCCAACCTTTCACCCCTGACTTATCCCCATCTTTCTTACCTCATTTCACCCCTCTCATACCAAACATACATGATAATAAGAATATGCATAAATTATCCTAGAATGACTTACACATATTCTTCTCAAAACTTATCCCGATACCAAACCGCACCTCAGGGTTTGGGAGTCAAGGGTGAGGATGGATTTGGAGGTTCGTAATCGAAAATAAGCCAAACCAAATGTTGAGGTGCAAATATGGTTGGTAGTCCGAAAGAACTTGGGAGCCAACACTATAAGCAGCAATGTCTGGATCTGATAGCCCAAAAGGGACATGTGAGTAAGAATCGACACTTGAAACATGAGTAGGGTTGACAGTCCGAGAGGACATGCGAATCAACTCTACAAATGGAATGTATGGATTTGACAGCCCGAGAGAGATGTATGAGTCAAATTCGGAATTCAAAATATGAGTAGGGTTGACGGTCCAAAGGACATGTGGGTCAACTCTACAAGAGAAATGTATGGATTTGATAGCCCGAGAGGGACGTATGAGTCAAACTCGGAATTGAAAATATGAGTAGGGTTGACGGTCTGAAGGACATGTGAGTCAACTCTACAAGAGGAATGGGTGGATTTGATAGTCCGAAAAAGATGTATGAGTCAAACCTGAAATTCAAAATCTGAGTAGGGTTGATGGTCCGAAGGACATGGGAGTCAACTCTATAAGAGGAATGGGTGGATTTGATAGTCCGAGAGGGATGCATAAGTCAAACCCAAAATTCAAAATATGAGTAGGGTTGACGGTCTGAAGGACATGTTAGTCAACTCTATAAGAGGAATGGGTGGATTTGACAGTCCGAGAGAGACGTATGAGTCAAACTCGGAATTCAAGATATGAGTAGGGCAGGAGTGTCGAAGGGCATGTGAGTCAACTTTATAAGAAGAATAGACGGATTGACAGTCCGAGAGGGACGTATGAGTCAGATTTGAAATTCAAAATATAGGAAAATGTGATGCTTGCCAACCAGATTCCATTCACATTGTGCCTATTGATCGTCCCTCGCATATATAAGGGGCGATTATGACATGGAGAAGATAGCAACATGTCTTTGTCTGTGATTGTGATGCTTGTCGTGAATGCCTCGTATGCTTGAGCTTGCAATTCTGGGGCATGGGTTTCATATGCCTCAGGGTCTTAGAGCATCTTAATGAGGGCTTCTCTCAAATAAAAAAGAAAATATGTGCATATTTATCCAGTGAAATTGGATGTCCGAAAATTCCACATGTAAACAATAGGTTAGCTTGCTGCTTCATTTTATCAAAGGGTCATCCAATACAGATCCCTTGACTTGGCTTGCATGGCGACGCTAGCATGCATCCTGATAAGATTACTTGAGTACCAGGCTCTGCCACCCATGCAGTTAACATTCCTAATCTCACAGGTCCATTTTTAACCCGAGTGGGATCAATGCCTGTTTTTCTCTACCCAGTAACACTGCCTCGACTTTGCCACTGCCACCACACCTTTTTATGAAGCCTTTGAGCCGCTACTCTTTTCCTCAGAAACCTGCAAAGCTCCTAGGGGAGTTTTGGTGAGGGCGACCTGCCATCCATCTATGATTACCCTGCAACTATAACCCCTGTTATCAAAGACGTTAGAGGAGCTCGCCTAGGCAATGAGGCGAGGTGAGGCGCCCATAACTCTACTTGCTTCGGCCCATCTTGCCTTGGCAAGCTAGCTATGGCTGTAGGGTCGATCCCCGATGTGACGCCAGGTCTATGTGAATTTGATAGGTTCCTAATTTATTTCTCATATCTAAATGGATTAATTTACTAACCTAATTGATTTTATATGTGTTGTTGACATACTTAATGGTTAATAATATATATCTATTTTATTTAATGTATTTAAAAAATGTCATCTCAAATGCCTAGGCCATCGGCTAGGTGTTTGGGGCCAAGGCAACTCCTTGATCGCCTTGGGTGCCTCTCGCCTTTGACTACGTAGACTATAAGGGAATTTGATTAGTGACAGGGCAAAAGCTCATGCGTCTGAAACTGATTCACACAGCTCAGGATGAATCTCTGCAAGATATAATGTAGCCCTTTGTCTTAGAGAGGATCACATTTTTGCCATTTTGATCCGAGACATCTCAAAAAATTCTTGAGTATGCTAACCTAAGCCATTTGAAGTTGTGTTTACATAAAAAGAGTAATGCTTGCTGCACCACAGGCCGATGCAGTTAGTTTTTTTTTTAATTTTTTGGGATGTGGGGCCCATGTCCCCCTACCATACCATACATGGTAATTCCCCATCCCACGGTCCAAGAAAACCCCAAAAAAAGAAAAACGAATTTTCACTATTTGCATAGCCCCCTTTTTCTTTCCGTGCAAGTCAATCTATTTTGTAAAGTGGGACCCACGTCAAGTTAGATTTGCATGGGACACACGTCTAAAAAGAAAATAAATATATGCATCGCCTGCGTTGGATTGATGGCTCGGTGGATGAGCAAGGTATGGATTTCGATATTCTCTTCCAGTCTGGCAAATATGACCCACTGAGGGGTGAAATTATGAAAAATACCCTCATAGGGGCATTTATACAAGACCCGGGGACTTACCCCTCGCGGGTCGAAACAAACGAACAAACTCCTTCCTGGATGCTCCGTAGGTTGTATGTAGTCCGTCGTGTGTATCTCTGTGTGTGTCTCTACTTGGACCCTTGGGGGTCTATTTATAGAAGGCGGTAGGACCCATGTTGACAAAATCGTAAGGATTTTCCTCAATTCTATCAGGGTGGGGTGCAAAAACTCCTATTTCTGTTAAGGTGGGGTGGTAAAACAATTTTTTGACCCCTCTGTATATATTTTTTTAAAAATGACAAGGGAAAGGGGGAGGCGGACCCGTGGGACCCAACGGGGTTGCGAGACCTCGGAGGCACCCCCGCGGGGTCGCACGGCCCTAGGCGTGGTCGGCTGACCCTGCTGGGGTCCCAGCGGGGTCGCGTGACCCCGCTGCCCCCCCCGCAGGGTCAACCCCCCCGGGTGGGATCGGCTGACCCCGCTGAGGTCCCAGTGGGGTCATGCGACCCCGCTAGGGGGGTCGTGACCCCTCTCCGGGCCGGTCACACCCCAAAGGGGTCATTTGTCCTCCGGGTGCCCCTGTTGACTCCTTTCGACACCGTTTCCTCTCGTTTTTGTCACCCTAGGCTGAGGGGAAACCTGTATATTGTCCCTTGGGGGCGCTCCTTTCACTACGTGGTAACAATAGCTTGGCGGAGGCTTGCGTGGGAGCAGAAAGGCGTCTTGTTTGTTTGTTCGGTCGTACGTCATCGCGTGGGGAGGAATTCTCGCGTCTGTCTACGCCGTGTGATACACTTGCTCGGCTATTTTTGACGGGTATACGCGCGTACTTTTCTCATAGACTTCCTTGCTGCAATGTCAGTTGCAATGATATGATCGGGCCGATGGACCCTAGGCTACGGAGATACTCCATGATTTGACGGTGTTGACACTACGCCATCTTTCCGTCGATTATATCATGAAATTCTCGAACTATTCCCAAGAACAATTTTGGGTGCAACAAATGCCCCCTATGGGACGTCCGTCGCGGCTGGAGGCGGGGGCAGATGGCCCGTGCCCTTTGAAGGGAACCCGTAATTTTGTGCCCTGTGCGTAGACTTAGGGCTTTGTAGGACTGCATTTAATATTTGTATTGCTGCCTTATGATATCTTGGCCTGACGCTTCTCTTTCTCTGGTGGCTATAATACTACATCATCCATTATTATCTAGTGGACTGACTATATTTCCTTTAGATGTCTAGGCTTGTAAAACAATTACTAGAACTGGGTGGGTGGTTCCTATTGCATGTATTATACAAGTCCCAAGTCTTGTCTTCACTCTGTTAACTCCGTAAAGTTCACTATGTCCAAGTTTGGCATGGCAGTCAGAACCTAGGCTAATAATGAATTTTAGAGTTCCTTGTCGCCCTTGAAAATAGTGAATGGCCCTATCTATGCTCTTAAACACATCTCTTCAAGCTAGTGAAATGTGTGAATGTGCGCTAATCATGAAATTTGACATAGCCTAGAGCATTCCCTGTACAATGACATTCATTGCCTTATCTAAATTAAAGTTTGATATTCTGTATGCAGGAGCACCATTTCTCTATGTTGCAACGTGAGACTGAAAAGCTAAAAAATGATACTGAGAAAATGCACAGTGAACTGAGGTCTGTTGAAAGATTCTGATACTATCAGATCAGATGTTGTGCATGTTTGTCCAATAGTGATTACAACTTATGGAGACATTATTTTCCAAGACAGGTGTGAGATCAGCAGGGTCACTGTGGGGTTATATAGCCATTAATATAGCACCAGAAAATAACTCAAGTATACTTCTCAAGGTGCAATCTTATCTTGTCTTCATCCATGAAAGAAACAAACTTATTTAGTTTTACCTGAAGTAAAGATGGATTAAGTACAAGTAACATGGGTTTCTTTAGTGCCTAAATGAAAATTGAAATGGTTATGGTTGTACAAGTAAGACAACACTTTGTGGACCTATGGTGCAGTTGAGATGTGTTTCTTTAAACAACATGTAGTAGCAGGACAACTTTGGCACAGTGAAGGCTAAAGAGAAATACAAAAGATTTATGGAAAGGAAATGTTGAATAGAGGTGGAAAGGCCCTTTAGCATGTTTAACTGATAAAGCCAGAAGATACCAATACCAGGTAGCAGCTGCCACCATAGGATTGCAAATTATGCAGTCACAGTGGAAGGAAAACCTTCATAAGGATCTTACCTGTCATGGTGCATGTAGCCGTTCACATAGTTTTAGATTCCTCAGAAAAGGTGATGAGGGTGGTGCTCTTTTCTCCTTTGCAGAGGAGATGACCTTCTATTTCCATTAATGGCACCCTTTGGCTTGCCTTGTCTAAGAAAACAAGGACATTTTGTGGCACTTTTAATAAATTCACCAATGGGCTCCAAGGAAAAAATGAATTTATTGTGCTCACGTTATACCAGTGCCCGACGATGGGCGACGGCGTACTGAACGCGTTCAACAACAAGCTGAACAACGCGACATTTCGTGGGATTCCCACTGGGCAGCTTCGATTTGATTGCTGGGGCGGCTCGTTTACGGTCGGCTCGGGCGGAATCATCCAGTGGACGCGGCAAATTCAGTTCACGTATCAAGATCACCATTGGAATCAGTATTACCGATCGGACGGCACGTTGGACACGGCGACCGATCCTGCGGGCAACCCCACTTACGGGTTGGCCAACTTCTCGACCATTCTTGAATAAAGAATCAACTCAATGCCGACAATTCATCTCGAACGGCTCAAGACCGGAATCCCCCCACTTGATTCATATATCAACTATCTTTGCACGGAAATCGAACTCGCCTGCAACGTGACGGCAAGCCCCCCGTTGCAGGCGAGACGCGTTCCGAGCGGGCTTCAGTTGGCCATGTCGAGTTCAATGGTTCGCATGGCGAAATCCGGCGGATCAGGCATTCCGGCGGCGACCCCAACCGCAATGGGCAAGGCGACCGTCACAGTCTATGACATCGACCCGGCGACCGGAAACTACGCGTCTCAGACGATCACGGACGACGGGTACAACCTGTCCACAACGGCGGTTGGCAATAACAAGATGTTGTTGCAAGTCAAAGTGAACAATCTTTGGATTACGTTCTGGGAGGATTGCACCTAATGCCCGGAAAAAACATGGCGGGTTGCAAGTGCTGTAGGCCGGCTTGCGGATGGCGGATCAATGCCCGAGGCTGCAATGGCATCTCGCTTCCGGGAACGCTCATTGAACTTAAGCAAAGCGGCGTCACGATCGCCTCGGGCGTTACCGCATACGGTATGGTGAACAGTGTCACCCGGACCAACGGCGGAACGGGTGGCACGAATGGCACCTACACGGACGGCACGTTTTCGGGTGGCGGCGGAACGGGCGCGACGTTCAGCTACACGATCACGGGCGGTGTCGTTGGAACCACATTGACCGTGATCGACCCAGGCGAGGGCTACACGTCCCCACCCACACCAGTCTTTGGCCCGGCCGCCGGGGGAACCGCTGCCGCCACGGCAACCATTGCGGGCAAAAATGTTTCCATTGCGTACAGCTCGCCACGCGTGAAGGGACGCGAAGGCCATATTTTCACCAAGGACGGGCTCATCGCAGGCATCCAGTACCCGCGCGTGCCCGGCCATGAGGTCGCCGGGGTGATCGACGCGATTGGACCCGGCGTCCTGGGCTTGTGCTCCCCCATGTCTAGCTCCCCCTTCTTGATTAAGGACTCAATCATGTCCTTGAAAACATAACAGTCTTCGATGGTATGTCCCAACATCTGATGGTAATGGTAGAAGTGAGGGTCATCCTTCTTCTTTAGGTCACCGGGCCTCTTTGGTTCTGGCAACGTGATTTTGTTGTAGCTGGTTGTCCATTCGAACAAGAGCCGAGACTTGTCTCGAGAAAAGGAATATAACTTGTTTCTCATTTTCTCCCTTAGCGAGGGCCTTCCCGTCGTTCCATGGACCTTGGTGGTGGAGGGTTTGCGGCGCCTTTGGCCTTTTCCTTCTGCTTCTCGAAAGCTTGAAAGTCCAATGTGTGGACCTCCGGTGGGATTGGCTTCTTCTCGACTTGCCTCACCCTCTGGTTTGATGTAGTCGGGGTGGAAGAGTACCTGGAAAGGAATGCCTCGATCTCAGCCACCATGTTGTTAAGACAGTCGAAAGTCTTGACCTTCGCGCCAATCATCCTTTTAAGGATTTCCTTCTTCAAATTTTGCTTACAAATTTGCACTGCGTCCTCCTGATGCGGGGGGCACCTACATCTCATGCTGAGGTTCCTCCATCTTTTAATGAAGTCGAGTGCTGACTCATCGTTTCTCTGCCTCGTGGCATAGAGCTCTGCCACAGTGACCTCCCGTTCAGCAATGTAGAATCTCTCCTTGAATATTTTTAGCATGTCGGGCCAGTCGGCAATAGACTCGGGTGGCAGGCTCGAATACCACCCAAAGGCAAGCCCGGTGAGCATCGAGCCGAAGAACTTCAGGAGGTAGTCTTCATCAGTAGCCAGGTCTCCCATGACATTCACATAATAGGCGATGTGCTCTCTAGGAGATCCTTACCCATTGAACTTCTCGAACTTCAGCGGCTTGGTGATGCCAATCGGCAGCTTCTTCATGGCATAATGAGTCGGATAGGGGACTCGGTAAACGTCAAATGGTGTTTGATCCCCGTCGCCCCTTTCTGCTAGCTTCATGTCTATCATTTGTTCCAGCATCAATCGACTGACTGCTGCCGGGTCGTCCAGGCTTGGATAGAAATGGGCGGGTTGTGCAGCTGGGGTGGTCAGCACAGTCGCCTGAGGGGCCATGGGAGACCCCTGGGGAGGTGAGATCTGCGGCGGGGCCAGTGCTGGGTACTGTGCTTGTTGCAGGGGCATGCCCCCAGGGAAGCTGGGGGTTGATGGGAATGTTGTAGCCTGCAGAGTCGCTTTAGAAGATTGCCCGTTGCCCCCTGGCGCTTCCAGTAAAACCTCGATCTGTCCGGATGTCAAGGGTTGGGCATTCCTTTCGTTGTGTTGCTTCTTCAACAATTCAATCTCCCGCTGGTACTGTTGTATCATGTATAGCATGGCAGGGTCAGTTGTGGAGGGAGGGGGCATGCCCCCTATCTCTTCGGTCGGGATATCCTCAGATGATGTGGAGGGTCCGCCACTCATGCCCCCGGTGGTGACAACATTGGCTGCCAGGGCCATTGAAGGTTCTTCGGAGGAAGTCTCTTCGACGCTTGCCTGCGTCGCTTCACTTGCCACTCTTCCTCTCCTGGTGAGGGGACCGTGCCTGGCGGCGAGCCTGGCCACTTCTTCAGGGTCGGTAGGCAAAGCCGCATACTGACTAGGGACTCCTGCCATGTTGTAGGTGAAAATTCTCCAATTCCTATTTCTTTTCGCCATCCTCCTTATCGGCTTATTTGGGAACACTAGTTTGTCGAAAACTGATCATCGGGGCGGCGCTTCCTCCCGCATAGGGGACTGGTATCGTTCCTCCGATCGGCTTCTTGATTCTACACTAGGCACAGGTTGGACTTCTTCTTCTTCTCGAAAGGCAGAGGCCACTGCCCCTAGTAGTCTCTGACGACCCATAGGGGTGCTACCCGGGCCTCGGAGATAGTTTCTCATGGCTTACTCGATCCCTTCCCACTCCTGGTGAGGGAGAGCAGCCGGTAGTTGTGTGTCGGTAGCGACAGCAGGATGAGTGTAAGTTGCGAACGCCGGGCGGGCAGCATGGTGACGACGCCCGCGACGTTGGCAGTGAGCATTTTCGGGCAGCACTGGTGCAGTAATTACCAATTGGTGGGTCATGGCCGTCGCCTCGGCCCCTTCATCTCTTCGCCCCTTTCTGTGGCGGGTGTAGCTGGGCCCCGCCTGGGTAGGTGCAGTGGGCTGGGCTTCCTTGGGAACCCAAATTTACTTCAGTTTGGCCGGCGTATGAGCCAGCGTGTCTTTCGGTGCCACAGTTGGAATGGCGGGCGCCATCTTTTCCTTCATCTTTTCCAGTCCCTGGAAGGAGTTACGGGCTAGAATAGCCGACACGATGCGGTCCGGGACCACTTCGGACCTCTGTCCATTCAAATGGACTCGGATGGTCCTGACAGTCATAGACTTGTCGGTGCTGGAGATTCGGCGCCCTGTGGCAGTGCCAGCATTACCCCTTCGGAGCCTCCTCCTATGGGATGCCGACCCCTGGTGCGATGGGCCGACAGCCTGGTGTACATGGTGCACGTTGCAGCTCAACGTCCTTGCCGGGACACTATTGCTATTCTTGGCCACAGCTCGGTCGGTAGTGGCTTCAGCAGCTCCTAGGCTGGGAGCGTTGGATTCAGGATCATCAGACGCCTCTACATCCAAGATCTTGACGAAGGCTACCCCAAGGAAGTTGGAGAAGCCCACGACCGAAGGGAAGCTCCTAAAGCAGAGCAGGACGGCGAGGTAGCCTTCTTGGACGTGGCTCTCCACGACTTGCAGGCCAAATGAGACTGCCATTCTCGAGGTTGAAATGTGATTTTCCTGCATTTGTAAAAAATGAAACAATTAGCATTACAAGAAGGGGCCCACAGGGTCCCTAATTTGGGCAAAGAGATGAAGGGTGGATGAGTCCCACCAGACGTGCCAGACTTGTGGATGCACTAAAATTCACTCGGATATTCTTTTCGTTCATTAGTGTGTTTTATTTATCTATTTAGTAAGAGGGCATGCTAGTCACCGAGGTGACGATTTATTCAGGCCTCGTGAAATCCCATGGTGCGCTCTATCTGACTTTGTCAGGTGATTGTGTGGTTCAGGTCGGGACCCAATCCCATCGTGCCTTAAAGGTCACGACGTCATTTACATCCCCCATACGAGAGAACACCCTTGATTAATTGTCGAAACTAGGGGCCCTGCAACCAAAATAATTAATGCTAATTGCAAAAGAAAGAGGCAAGAATGAATCACACAAGATCCTATGCCGAGACACGAGCAATCAGACATATCGGTCAGTCATAGACCCTTTCATATTAGGACGGGAGTCCGTGGCGAGAATCTGGTGAAAATCGAGATAAATCCATTCAGATGTCTGCTGAGCACGCGGTAATTTTAATGGTGAACTGACGAGAATCCGGTTTGGCCAACGGGTCCAGTTCAGTCAGAATGTCGGCCCGAGGTAAGGCCGGGTCATGGCCATTTTGGTTCAATTTCCGAGACTCAGGCCCGGCTTACAGGGGCAGCATTATTATCCCTTAGACATAGATCCTCTAGAGCACTGAACACACTTGCTCTTTCCCATTCGATTGGTCATCTTCATCATTATTACCTGAAAAATGCTAAGAGAAACTAGGTGAGCAAAGTGCTCAGTAGGAGTTATATCTCTATTGCCAAGCAAAATATAAGTAATTAACCAATCATCCAGTATTCAATGAAATGCTATGCCAAGAGTGATAGAAACCATAATCAATATGGAATGCAATCTATCAATCAGGGGAGACATTCAATGCCGACTTTTAATGTCAAGGATAGACATAGAACTTAATGGAAAAGGGAACAATTCTGATATAGAACCAAGGATAAGTTAACAGTATAGGACAAGAATTTACAAACCAGATGAACATAACTTATAGAATGGCCAGAATTATCATAATTCCACTAATGTTAAGCAGGACAACAGAGTAGTAATCTAGTAGAATATCTAAATATCAGCTTGCTGGAATAACAAATTTTACAGAATATCAGAATAGTGAATATCATAATAATAGAATGACAGAATAACAAAATATCATAATAACAGAAGTTGGTGCAATGCCACACCCAGAATTTGCCATGATTTACAAATGGACTTCCGTCCTACCTGGCATTGGTTGTTGTGGACCCATAGCCCTTAATAATTCCATAATTTGTAGATATGGCCAACATGGAGTCAAGGGGTTAGGTTCCAGAAATATCATGAATGAAATTCTGAAGTAATTATCATGACACAAGCAGTATGGACGATATTCAGGAGGGATATAAGGTCAACAGCACCTTAGACAATCAAATCTTGGACTTATAAACCATAGTCAAATTGAAGAAAATAGGTTCAGGACACTGGGTTAAATGTGGTCATAAATAGTATCGCAGTCTAAAGAATGTGGTTGATCATGAGGCCACAACAGATAGAAGTTCTAGATATGAGGTCTTACACAAATCGTGGTCAAGGTAATAGTTACGAGCAAGTTGAACACGGTCTCTAGGCAGGCCCCGTTCAGATCTGGACTGACAGAGCCCGAACAGAACCCTATTCTATGAGTCCAAGGGTCGGTCAAACCTTATCCTACATATTAGGATGAGGATTATAGTGGGTTACAGGGTTTTTACGGTACAACTAGCTCAGCGTCCTTATGAGAATCCAAGGCTCGTGGAGACTTATGGAGTCCTCGATGAAGAAAGTTCCAGACCAGTCAGGAGGAGTATCTGGCGGAGGGTCCTAACTTCACCAAGAATGTTGTTCCTATCTCACTACCAGAAACAGACATAATTTAAGAGATTAAATTGCATACCATGAACATGTCGAACATTAAATCCCAAATGCCCATCAAAAAATGTGGCGCCCCCTTCCCAGGAAAGTCAGTGCCCAGTCAGGGAGGCGTCACCATATAGTACACATTGTTAGCTCGGATTTCCTACAATGTGCTCAAAGCCAAACCATCCATAACCAAAACAAAACTCACCATACCACAATCATTAAGATTTCAAAATCATAACTACATCATTGATCATTTCTCTAATCGCCAAAACAAACACATACAACTCTCACACACAGAGAGAACTACACTAAAAGTACACTTATATCCATAAAACTACAACCTTTAAATCTTGCACAATGGCTGCAAAAGTCTTTAAGATCTCTTCTCTAGCCTCCTACTTGAGGGGTAAGATCAACCTCCTAGTTTTTTGAAAAATGTTAAACTATAGGTGTGAGTCATAAGACTTAGTAGGCATGAAGAATCGGTCACATGCATATCTTATAATAAACTTTTACAAAATACATGGATACTTCTATGCATAATATATATACACCCATATCCCAGTATGTTCTAACATATGCATAAATCAAAGGATGCAAATATCAAATAATGTCACCCTTTGTCTGTTGGCATATATTCCAAATTTATGAATCTACGTTCTGTCAAAAGTTTTTCAAATTCACAGGAAGTCTGCATATCAAATCACATTAAAATCATGTGGCTACGTGTAGCCAATTGTTTACACTGGCTTCGCATAATCACCTTATTCTCTTTTGTATAGTTTAAATCCTCTCCACATGAAACACTTAGATTATCTTTGCTTACACATCTCAGACATACATCTAATCCATGGCATAAAGAGTTACCTTATCTATTGTGACTCAGAGGCATAGATACTACCACAAATGGCCTAACATATGTACTAACTAGTCTTGATCAATTGTATAGGATTGAGAGGGCTCTCCTCCCACCATCCACCAGATCATCATTCGATCTAACTTTCGAATTTTACCATCTACTCGTCCTCGGATGAGGGTTAAATTTCCTAGCAGATGCTTACCACAGGACACCCACCCCCTCCTTACAGTGGCACTGTCCATGTGCTTAATATCATATTAGTACTTTCATTATTTTTCATTTGAACAACTTTAACCACATAATGAACATTGATGATGTCGTAATTATGGTTTACGACAAATCAGGAAAATCAATATAAATATTCCTATCATAGATATACTGTTAAGATACAGATTTCAGGTTCTAGAAATGGGTTTAACAATGCTTGATAGGCTCCCAAGACACCAAAAGATTGATCAAAGGTAAGGTGGCATCATTGTACATGAAAACTAATTGAGTTCACCTTGATTTTCTATTTTATAGGGATTTCGGTCGACCAATGAAAGATTTCGGTCGACCAAAGCAGCCAGGAAGAATCCAAGTCGACTCCCTATGAATGCAGGTCGACCTACTGAGAGGCCGACTGGATCTGTCTAGATCGGTGTACCAAAATGCTAGGATCGGTCGACCAACTCCGTCGGAAGCTCGGACGCCGTGCTAAGCTCGGAAGCTCAGAAGCTTGAATGCCATGTTAAGCTCGGAAGCTCGGACAGCGTGCTAAGCTCGGACGCCATGCTAAGCTTGGAAGCTCAGACACCATGCTAAGCTCGGAAGCCATGCTAAGCTCGAAAGCTCGGACTCTATGAAGCAAGCTCGGAATTCATGAAGCCATGCTCGGAAGTCAACGCCTATAAAACCATGCTCAGGAGTCGATGCATTCATGCTCAGGAGCCTATGACAATCGTGCTCGAGAGTCGACGCAATGCTCAATGAAAATCACGTGGATTTGAATTCAATCATTGGCACATGATCCGAGGTCACCTGACACTTATTCTAGAAGGTTCCTGGAGGAGAACATTAATCTCTGACTTGGACCAATGGATTAATTTCCTTGAGGATCAGATTAATCAAAAAATGCATATTTTCTATCCTATATATACAAGCCTTCTTCCTTCGAAGAGGGTGGCTGCAAGTGAGATGCTGTCGAGAGAAAAAGAGAGCTGCGTGAGAGAGATTCCAAGAGAAAATCGAGCAGAGAATTTGAAGGAGATTAGAGAGAGTCTGAGAGAAGTGGAAGAAGAAAGAAAGAGAGGTGAAGAAAAGGGAGAAGAAGAAAAATGGGAAGAAGAGAAGGAGATTTCATCTCCTCCAAGGTATTTCTGGAGTTCGAGGAAGAAAGAAAAAAGAAGTAGAATGAAGAGAGGATCAAGAGGATGTTGAAATCAGGATCATTCGTCTTCCCTCTGACTTGAGCTTCAAGAAACGTCATCTATCGGCCTCGAAAATCAAGGGGGATAAACTCTACATCCTTTATCTGTGTATTTGTGATGTTCTTCATGGGTTATATTTCAGTCTGAGCTGTTTTGAACATTCATCTTAATTTTCTGAACTCAGAAATATTGTGTGTGGATTGATCACCTGCGTGCGATCGTGTGTATGGTTCGTGCTGTGACTATTGCAGTGTGTGTCGGCTCGCCCCCCATCAGCCCATTAAATCAGCACGCCCCCTACCTAACTTCTAAATTGGTGCACTCCCCATCATCCGATTAAACCGGCATGCCCCCTGCCTAACTTCTAAATCGACGCGCCTCCCATCAGCTCCTCGAACCAGCGTGCCCCTTTTCATCTCCAAACCGGCGTGGCTCCTAAAAAAATAATTGAACAAATAAAAGAAAAGGGATGAGATTAGTAAAAAAAATGATGAACCATCCGTGTGTGAATAAACAATGAAATTTAACTGCCGTAACAACAATAACAAAAAATGGTGTAACCCCGCATACCTCGGGACCGTCGCTCTCCCGGACCGAGTGTTAAGAGAAAAGTAACGATGCATCTTTGAATTGGACGTGGACCTCAGGAGCCCCCGATATGACCATGGTCTGAAGTCATTTTGGGCCAACAGTTCATCAACTTGACCCGTTTCAATCAGGATCCAATCCTGCATCCGCATTAAACTTGCCACATCTGTGACAGACATTTGTACGATTTTATCACTGTCCTTTTCGCTACAAAGGTGGACTTCCGTCTCAACAAGAAATGGTCTGTGAGTGATTGACGACATATATGTATCTATGAATGTTTACTCCTCATTGCGGGGTTTGTTTAAGCACAATCTGAGATTTCACTCTCGGTTTGTTATTATGAATTTCAGGCCATAGGGCCCCTTTTCTTGGGGATTAATCAAGAGTTTTTCCCTCTCTGAGGGGATGTAATTAATGCCGTAGCCTTTATGGTACGGCGGGTCCTCTGTCCTGACGCGACACACACAATCGTCTGACTAGTCAGATCGAGCGCACCATAGGTTTTCTCGAAGTCTGAATAAATCATCACCTCGGTGACTAGCACGCCCTCGCACTCAATAAACAGAACAAATGAATAAAAAGATGAATAGATGAATAAAATGAAGTGCCCCCGAATGTGCGTCCACAGGGGATGAGGGGCTTTTCTCTATTTTTTAATTTTTCACTAAATGTGGGCATTCAAGGGAGACCTTGGGAATGTGGAGAGGTGTGTTGAGGAAGTGAAGGGGTGCTTGGGAAGTGGGAGTCTCTCTAGGGAGAGGAGAGGTTGCTTGTGGAGTGGGGAGGTCTGCCTAGGGAGGGGTGGGAATTTAAATGCAGGAGTTAATGGGTGAGGGAAGTTGAGGGGTCAGGGTGAGGTGGCAGGTGATGTGGCCACTGGGGCTGAGATGGATCTGAGGTGGAGGGTGATGTGGAGGGGGCCGCCCTCACCCCATGCAAGTCGACCACCCGCTCCCTCCCTCCTTCTCTCTCTCACCCACACACATCGCCATTGGCCACCTCTCTCCCTCTCACCCCCCTGTGCCCCCCCTGCACACACAGTCGCCCACGCCACCGCCAGCGACCACCGTCGTCTCTCACCCTCTCCCCTTCTCACCTCATTGCACACTTAGCCGCCTGCACCACCACACCCCCCGTCGAACCTCTCACCTCCCCTCTCTCACTACACCACCTCTCCACCTCTCAACTCTGCACCACCCGACAGCCACTCGCCTCCCTCCCCTCCACTCCACACCCACCACCACCCTCCCTCCGGCACACTGCACATAAGCACCCCACCGCCACACCTCCACCACGTTGGCCTTCTCTCTTCTAAACCCACAACGTCATGGCACCCTCACCATCGCACCACTCTTCCTCTTCCCTCTGCTACACACACTCACAATCGTGCCCTCTCTCTCCTGTGCACACACACGTCAACCTTCCCATCACCTCCGCACTGCCGCGACCACCCTCTGCACCTCCCTCTCTCTTGCGCACTCTCCGTCCTCACCACGGCAGCACTGCGGTCCTCCACTACCCTCCGCCTGCATTGCTTCATTGTGGTCACACCCTCCTCTAGACAAACTCGTGCCCTTCACCCCCCTCTCTCGTCCCCTTCCCACCGTCCGATAACCCCACAGCCGCTGTCACTCTCTCTCTTAACTTCTCCGATGTTGGCTCTCCCTCTCTCCTCATGCATCTCTCATCTGCTCTCCCTCCTGTACATATATGCACGTAACCCCCCTCCCTTTGCATGCCAGCTCTTAGCCGCCTCCTCGAACCCGCACCAAACCTGCCACGGACCCCCTCTCTCTCATCTCTCACTCTCTAAACCCCCCCCACACACACTGCCACCAGTCTCCCTTCTCTCTCTAGCTCACACACCCACACAACCGATCTCTCATCTCTCTCTAACTCACTCACACACACACGCAACAGGTTGCTAACCCTCTCTTTCTAGTTCACACCTCAAGCATATCTCTCACAGCCGCTCCGACTCTCTCTAGCTCACACACCCACACAACTGGTATCTCTTCTCTCTCTCACTCACTCACACACAAACTCAACAAGTCGCTCACCCTCTCTCTCTAGTTCACACCTCAAACATATCTCTAACAGTAGCTCTGACTCTCTCTAGCCACATACACACTCACCGGCCTCTCTCTCTCTCTCTATATATATATATTATCATTCTCTCACTTGACCTTTTGCATTGGGGAATCCAAATGCAGTTGTAGACCGCGACAGTCACATTTGATACCCTTGTTCAAGTTCTAGAAACTTGAGGCGACGTTCACCATAGGATGTGTAGCATCATTTGTACAAGAATGGATTCGTAGAAGATTATATGAATTGGACGTGTCATGGTGAGGATGTCTCATCGTATGACCCCGACAATGTTGCAGGCACAAGTGGATACATGGATATAGTTGTAGATGTTGCTGGTCCTAGTTTTAATGTTCATGAGGAACATGCATACATGGAAGAAGCACCGAATAATTAAGATAACCGAAAGATTTTATCAACTACTTAGGGATGCTGATGAGCCGATGTGAGATGGTTGTGAAGCACACTCAGTTGTCTGCGGTCTCACAGTTGCTTAACTTGAAATCTGAATTTCATATTAGTGAGAATTATTTTGATCGTCTCCTCCTGCTCATCAAGAGTATGTTACCTCGAGACCAGAAGTTGTCTGAAAATTTTTACCATGCAAAGAAGCTGGTCAATGAGTTAGGACTTGGATATGTGAAAATAGATGCATACTTGAATCACCGTATGTTATATGACAAAGAGGATGCAGGTAAGAGATCATATTTTGTTTGTCATCATCACAGATTCAAACCTAAGAGAGAGGACAATTCAAAGCTAAAAGATGTACCTTACAAGGTATTATGATACTTCTCTCTTACGCCTAAACTGCAGCAGTTGTATATGTCCTCAAAGACGTTTTGACATATGACATGGCACGCAGAAAGAGTATGTCGTGATGATAATATAATCAGTCATCCTGTCGATGGCAAAGCTTGGACTTGCTTCACCCGTACTCATTTTACTTTCTCAATGGAACCATGTAATGTTAGGTTGAGTTTGTGCACAGATGCTTTTAATCCATTTGGTGGTTCAATGGTGTCTTACTCTTATTGGCCAGTGTTTATGACACCGTACAACCTTCGGCCATACATGTGCATGAAGCACGAAAACTTATTTTTACCCTTAGTAATTCTTGGTCCAAAATGTCTGAGAAAAAATTTGGACATATATCTCAAACTGTTGATTGATGAACTGAAGTTTTTATGGACTGATGAAGTTATTACCTATGATGCATCTAGGAAGTAAAAATTTATTATGAAGACTGCACTGATGTGAACAATAAGTGACTTCCCTGCATATAGAATGCTATCTGGTTGGAGCACACATGGGAGGTTAGCATGTCCTTACTGTATGGAAGATACCAAATCATTTGTATTGCGGGTAATCATGTAACCCTTCTCATTTTGAACCCTTTTGCAAAAAGCTTAAAATTCCTGCAAAACATCGGATTTGCTGCTTAGAAATAAAACCCATATAAAGCGAGTGAAATCATCAACTATAACAAAGCCATAACGCTTACCCCCTAAACTGTGAGTCCGAGTTGGACCAAAAAGATCAAAGTGCAGAAGCTCCAAGGGGCGAGTGGTAGAAATGATATTTTTAGATTTGAAAGATGATCGTGTTTGTTTTCCTTTAGCACAAGCTTCACAAATTTTATTTACATCTAACTTTATTTTGGGAAGCCCTATACAAGATTGTTTTTGCACAATTTAGAAATGACACTACTACTAGCATGGCCTAATCTTTGATGCCAAACCCAAAAACTGTCAGCATCATTGGCAACTAAACACATGTGTTTGCATGGAATCTCATTCAAATCAATTGTATAAACATTATTTTTCCTAAGTCCTAGAAACTTTATTTCATTTGTGAGATTATTTACAAGTGTGCAGTATGATGATTCAAAAATGACTTTATGTCCCCTATCGCATAATTGACTAATGCTAAAAAGATTGTGATTAAGACCATCTACTAAAAAAATATTATCGATGGTATTGGAGTTATTTACACTTACCTTTCTGATACCAATGATCTTACCTTTATCGTTCCCACCAAAAGCAACAAGACCTCCTTCTTTTTCTTTAAACTCAGCAACTACCTTCTTGTTTCCAGTCATGTGCCTCGAACAGCTGCTACCTAGAAACCATTGTGAATCTTTGGCTTTGAGGCATCCCTACAACAAAATAAGAACTCATGGAACATTCTTTGGTATCCAAACTAGGTTGGGTCCAACTTTGTGAGTTTTATTCTTCACAGCAACAATTCTTGATTGATAAGCATAAAATTCATCATCAGAACACAGAGTTTGACAAAATGACATGGTGTGACCAATCCTACCACAATAGTGACATATTGTCCTTTTTCTCCATGTGTTACTTTGTTTGTATGCAAAATATTTTTTCTGATTTTTGCTGGAAGATGCTTTTGGGTTGTTCTTTACAGGCAAATCATCATGGTTGGCATGCATGAATGATGTCATTACTTTAGTTTCAAATGACTTCTTTCTCACCGTTTCATAATCAATTCCTTCTTTTCGAAAGTTGGTCCTAATTCCTAGAACTATATCAAGATTTTCCTTTCCTTTCATCAACCTTGACATACCATCCTCCAACTCCTTAATCTTATTATTCAATGTGAGTAGGGACTATCTAAGGTGGGGATCACAAGATGCATATACAAAAGAATAATATGTACGAAAGGAATTATCCACCTTCAGTCCAAGAGTTATATATTGTGGAGAGGAGGCAATAACCTCCAAGTTGTAGCTTCCATGCAAGAAAACCCAAATCTTTGAATCTAAAGAACTATTACCTGCATAACCCCCGAGCTTGAGATATCTTCCCAATAGAGGAGCTTTATTAAAATTCAACATTGGTTCACTGATGGCCACCAAATTGACCTTATTATACTACACAATATGTTTCAAACATCTTCGGGAACTAGAGTTCCCCACCCCACGGATATTCCAGATTAGAATGGGTTGAATCATTGAGGATTCCATATGATATCTTCCATCGATCTAGCTCTAGATCTGGTAATTACCCCGCCATCTTGATGCCTACTCACATTCTCACCTCCCCTCACTAGAAAATTAGACTGCATAAGTTCATTATCTAGACAGGCCTTATCCGCAACTTGCAAACTGGCCATCAGGAGCTCCTACGCTCGCACTTTATTAGAGACCTCCACACCAGAGGTTATATCTACCACAGTAGGGGCCTCAGCATCCGGCATTGCCATCATGACAGAAGCAGCTTTTAACTGTCGACTTTCACCAACGGCTCTGTCAACTAAACCATTAGGAGAAGGAGGCATAGGTTCCCCCTCTCTGACAAGTAGCTCGCAACCTTTTGTTTCCTGCTTGGCTTTATATTGCTTCTCACCATCATCACCAATGGCAGACTTAGGAGAAGAGGGAAGCTCTATGGTTTTTGACTGCTGTAAGACAGGGGCAGAATTCTCCCCCTCTAGATGCACCAGATCCTAAACGGACCCTGCATTACTGTTGGTTGCAAAATTAGCTTGTTGCAACTCCAAAAGCTCCGCAGCCTGCTGCAAGATCTCAAACTTATTATCCACAGCCACATTATGTCGAACAGCCAGAGGACCAACCGGCCGAGGCCTGAATGCCTATCTGAAGTTCTTAGGATCAGGTCCTTTTACCAATTGGGCCCGGGCCATCCTTCCCTGCTTCTTCTTGCAACCATCAATTGAGTGACCAAGCTTCTGGTAAAAGGAACAAAGAGTAAGAATGCGGTTGTAACTTACCGATTGCCAGAAGCCAGCACCGTCCAAATCAATCCATAGTCGCTCCCTGTGCGAAGCAGATAAGTCCATCTCAATGCAAACCAGAGCCTCCGATGTATCTGTCATTGCCAATGTTCTTTCATGGATGCGCAGCCAAGGGTCATAAGATGCATGGATCTCATCCCCAGGACTACAAACGACATGCGAAGGACTTGGTTGGCTGGTTTTTATGTTTGCTAGGCTCACGTCGAGGGCATGTCGCATGATTGTCCCTCATACGACGTTTAACCAAAACACAAACCTTCTCAAAGGCGGCCCCTGTTTTGATGAACGCACCCCAACTAGATGTTGTTTGACGATTGCATGTTGCCCAGATGCTGCTTTAGATGGGATCACCCTCTTCGGGCCCTATCTCAATGTTCATGCACGACTCTAGATGTTGCTGGATGAAAGCACCCTACCTCGATGATCGTACACGACCCCAGATGTTACTTTTTTGAAAACACTCTACCAAGTCCCTGCCTGGATGATCGTGCACTTTCTCGGATGTGGCTTGATGAAAGTACCCTACTTGATCCATGCCTCGATGTTCGTGCTCGACACTGATGCTACTTTTATGAAAGCACCCTGCCTGGTCTCTGCCTCGATGTTCATGCACTATTGGATGTTTCTCAATGAGAGCACCCCGCTCGATCCCTATCTTGATAATCGTGCACCACCAGATATTGCTTGATGAAAGCACCCTATTCGATTCCCTACCTTGATGATCATGTGCCACCCAAATGTCACCTCGATAAGCATGTCCTTAGTACGGTTACACGAACAACGGGCATACTTCATGAGTCTTGACTCAAGATGAAGTGTCAAGTCCCTGCCTCTAGGGACGCGCCCCTAGTACGACCTCCAAGGTCTTTCGGTGCCAACCCCTCCAGTCTCAACGGTGCCCCCAGCACTCGAATACCAGTCTCAATTGCGCCCGACCATCGAGGTCTCATGGCTTCCATCTCCTTCAGTCACAACGGTACCCCCGACAGTCGACTGCTAGTCTCAGACGCCCCCCGAGCACGACCGTCGAGGTCTCACAGCTCCCATCTCATTCGATCACAACGTTGCCCCTAGCACCCGACTGCCAGTCCAAACGCGCCTATTTGCTAGGGTTTCACGGTGCCCTGCCCCTTCAATCACAACAGTGCCCATGACACCTGACTGTCCAGCTACTCCGGTCACATCAAGGCCCGAGGCACCTGACCGCTCAACCACTCGAGTCACAATGGTGCCCCCGGCACCCGACTACTGAGTCCAGATGGCGTCGAGTTACTCTAGCCCCAACGGTGCTCAACAACTTCAATCACAATGGTGCCCATGGCACCCGAATTCCCAACTACTCTAGTCACATTGGGGCCTATGACACCCGACCGATCAACCACTCGAGTCACAACGGTGCCCCCGGCACTAGACTTCTATGTCCAGATGACGCTGGGTTACACTAGCCCCAACGACGCTCAACAACTGCTAACTACTCCAGTCATATCAGGGCTCGCGGCACCCAACCGCTCAACCACTTGAGTCACAACGGTTCCCTCAGCACCTGACTGTTGAGTCTAGACGGCGTCGGGTTACTCTAGCCCCAATGATGCTCAACAACTTCAGTCACAACGGTGCCCTCAGCACCTGACTACCCAACTACTCCTGTCACATTGACCAACTGACAACCCGAGTCACAACGGTGCCCCCGGCACCTGACCTCTAAGTCCAGATGGTGTTGGGTTACTCTAGCCCCAACGGTGCTCAACAACTTCCAACTACTACAGTCACATCAGGACCTGCGGCACCCGATCGCTCTACCACTCAAGTCACAACGATACCCCCAGCACCCAACTGCCGAGTCTAGATGGTGCCTGACTACTTCAGCCCATGCGGCGCTCAGGCTCTCCAGTCCCAGTAGTGTTTATGGCACCTGATTATACTAGCGATGATGTCTAGGGTACCCAACTCTCCCAGTGTCAACAACACCTGGTCGCCCCAATCACAACGGTGCTCAGGGCACCCGATTGCTCTAGTCACCATCGTGCCAATGGCACCTAACCACTCCAGTCAAAGTGATTTCCACGGCCTTGACTACCCCAGTCACAATGGTGCCTATGGCACCTGGCATTTCCATGCTCAACAGCTCTTGGTCGCTCTAGACATGGCGATACTCACACCATCCGATTGCTTCAGTTTCAACATCGCCCGGCCGCCCCTGTCCCAACAGTGACTGGCCAATCCAGTCACAAGTGGTGCCACGCCATTCGATTGCCTCGGTCTTAGTGATGCCCTATTGCTCCAGCATGGCGGTGCCCAGGGCACCCCAACTTCCTCGATCTTGGCACTATCTCATATCAGGAATACATTGTGATGCCCCTCGAGCGACATCCTGCCGAGTCACAAGTCCTTTCACAGATACCATATACAAATACAAAACTACCCGCACAACAATGCAACGACCCGAGGACCATCACAAATGATGAAATTGTCCAGTGGCTTGCACACATTTGTAATTGGCTGCTTTCACGCCCTCACATAATGCCTTTTACAGCACATAAGATATGTAACCCAGTTAGGGAATCAATCCCCATCCTTGCCAGCTACCATTTTCAACTTCGTCCAATAGACTGCCATCTGTTTCCTAGTTCGGTCCTCACTCCTCTAGCTGGATAGCTCCACGCCCGAGCCAGGACCCGCCTGCTCCTTACCAAGCCGATGTCAGTCGCTCCACGCCCGAGCCAGAACATGCCTACTCCCTGCCGAGCCAGTGTCTGCTGCTCCTCTATCTGAGCCAATACCTTGTTCTCATAAACGCAGAGCATATATCCATTCTGGTGTCCCCACTGGAACCAATCTCTCTGCCCCCAGATATCCTTGTTGTGTTGTTGTTGCCCTGTTGCTATTGCATGGACTAAGCCCTCCTAACGTCGCGGCTCCCAGGGTCCCTGACTCTTCTCTTCGACAGTAGAAGCAAAGGTGTTCAGGTTCCGCCCGCTGTAAAATAAACATCGATTGCTTACTATCGGTGGGGAAGACGTCTAGTACATGAGCTCCCATAATTACCTACACTTGTACCAGCAGTACCTCCTCTCTTTGTGTGGCGCATGACATTTCGCGCCCACGTGTCGTTCCCTGGCGGCACATCCCTAGTCAAACACTTGGTTCTATAGATGATCATCGAGAAATTGACTGGCACACCAACATTCCTTCCAGCCATCCCTCCCCTAGTCTTCCAGAACAATTAACCATATGCCATTCCTCCCAGGGCATTCCTATCGTTCTTCTTACCCTCTTTTCAATACCCCCAGAATCTCCGCGTGTGAAGTCGACCTATCTCGACTTTCCGTAATAGGCGAGTGTGTGTCACCACTGTGAGGGAAAACTGAAGGGATTCCCTGCACGCGTAAATAGGCACCTATTAAAAACCTCAAGATCCCCCCAAGAGGGCTGCCAAGCACCCTGAGTAGATGATTCCCCATGATAGAACTACTGTGGCATCTCCTGATCCATTTGCTATGGGGGAGGAGGCTGCTCCTCTGCCTAAACTAGAGGTGGGGCTGGTGCTTGAGCCTCCTGTTGTCGTGGCTCTTCTTCTTCTTCATTTTCTGAATCCTCACCATAACCTCCCACATCTCTATATAACTCTCCATCAGCACATGAAACCAGATTTTATTCTTACTAGTTTCCTTCACATCATTTGGAATTGTGTGCCGTTTCCTGTGTACCTAATGAAAGTAAAAAATGCTCCTTAAACATGTTAGACTGAGGGGGTAGGTGGTCTCTGAGGTGGACCCTTGGCTTGTTGAGCTCTGCCTACAAACCAGCCACCTGCCCATATATGTCATGGATTCAGCTTACTGCTCATGTTAAGTTAAATTGCCTTGTTATATATGGTCTTTGAAGTCTGACCTTTCATATATAAATCATGAAGTCTGACATGTCTAAGCATAGGTTGCTGCCTCCAAAACTCATGAGCTTGTTGGGATGCATGTTTGTGCTTTGGGGGAGGGAGGAATGGATGAGCATAGGTTGCTGCCTCCAAAACTCTTGCCATGCCTGCAGACATTTCTCCAACTGTCGAAGAAAGGAAAAAGGGAATAAGTAAGGGGGGTTTGAGTAGAGGGCCATAACTCCTATGTCTGTAAACCTTTTTCTGCAAGTGTGCTTAACATAGGAACTAGGTCAGATTATTCAATGACTTTCGCATAACTAGACATGACACTAAATATTTCTTGCTTGCTTTATATATTTGTTATGTGCATATGTGAAGCAGCATCTGTTGCAAGTATAAAGATAATCTACCTGCAGATGATATAACATGTTTAATACATTTTTCTTCTTTCAAAGTAATCTTGGAAACATTGATACTTAAAATATGTTGAATGTTGGTTCATGTGATTATTCCCATATGGTGCTACTTAAAATCAGTTTTTGTTTGTGCATAAAAGTAATAATGCCTTAATAATGTTTTAAAATCAAAATCTGCCCATTGAGCACATGCCATTTTTGGGTTTCTTTACTCTTCTCATGATATTCATTAATGATGCAATTCCATTCTACAGTTGGACCATGGTTATGCTTTGCATTCACTGATAGCCGAAATATAAATGTACTTGTCTCTGATAACTATTCTTACAATTCAGAGTTTCATTTGTACCCAAATGTTCTTGACTCTGAACCAACCACTCATGTCCAAGTACCAAGCTTCTGGTCAGTTGTTATCAAGGCAGTTCTTTTGTGCCTACCTCTAGGGACTGAGCAGATAAAAGGCTTATTTATGCAGTCAATATGGGAAGGAATTGGTGCACTGATATATTGCTTTACTATGGTGTCTCTGTTTTTTAGATGGACATATTTACCTGTTTCTACCTGGGGGGATACTAAAATTTATGTTTATCATAGCGAACAAACATCATTTCCTTTGAGCCCTGTGGCCACCAATATCTCTGAGATGTTTGGCAAAGACCAGGACCCCCCCAACAGATGTTGTGCTTGCATGATTCAAGAAATGTCAATGAGGCCGACGATTTTATTGGGCCAAGGTCGCCCCCTAGTGGTTTTGATACTGCTCCTCCCTCTCCCACTCAGAATGTACCTCCCCCTATTTTCAGTATTGGTGATGCCATTATCTTTGGGGACACTCCTAATAATGTGGATTTTGCTTGCCCAACAGATGTTTGTAATTTTATTCCAAAGGAGAATCTCATTTTGCAAGTTCCCATTCAAGATAAACTGCCTAGGCCATTTACTAGAAGCATGATTAATAAATCTACTTCGCTAGACACCTTAGCCCCTAATAATACCCAATGAACACCTTAATCTGGAACATCAGAGGAGTATCTAATCTATCTATTGGTAGATTGAAGTTTCTTATGGACATTGTAACCCTCTAGGGCTCCCGGAGCCGCGTGTGTGGGTCGCCGTCATGGTTAACCCCGGGGGGCCACTGGGGCCCCCACTGGCTTCTCCTACTTCTTCCTCGCCCCCTCTCTCTATTACTTTGCCAGGTTTTCCTTCATCTTCAAAAACCAGCACATTTGCTGAAGTTTTATACTCCTCCATGGCACCGCCCATCGTCCATGGCACTGTCCATGACCCTGCATTGACTGATAGTGGCGAACCGATAGTTTTCTTCAGTCAGGATGAAATCACGGCTTTGCTTCAGCCATTCTCTTTCTCTCTGGTGGCTCGAACTCCGCAGGGCAGACCTCCATTCTCTGACATCAGGGTGCACCTGTCCAACAGATGTGGTTTCAAGGAAGATTTTATGATAAGTGCTTTGGATAACAGACACCACCTTTTGCGATTTAGAAACCATGAAGACTTTCTTCTCTTGCTGCTGAAGGAGACTCTGCATGTTCACGGTAGATTATTTCACTTCTTCAAATGGACGATGGACTTCTCTCCTAATGCAGACTCTCCCATTCTTCCAGTATGGATTGCCTTACCTGGACTCCTAGCAAATTTCTTTGTTGAACCTCTACTTCGTTCTATTGCCGACAATGTTGGTTGAGTCTTGAAAATTGATCAATCGACTCTGAACCTTTCTCAAACCAACGCTACCCGTGTTTGCATTGAGTTGGACATTTCTAAACCAAGACCTTCAAGGGTTTGGATTGGCTTCCCGGGGGGAGGGGCTTGGCAACATATTTCTTACCCTGATTTACCCCACTTCTGCGTTCCACGCCCCATGCACGCCGTAGCGCAGGGGAAACACAACCATTCGGTGGGAAATGACCTGGGATGCTTTAAGCAATTAACAATTCAGCTCTAGGATATGAGGTTAAAGAAATGCGATAAATCATATGATATAAAGCCAAAGTAACAACACAAGTACCAAGACATAAAAGATATGAGCATATGAATGTAACTTGGTCTTTCATGAACAAGAATGTACTTTCCATAACCATAAAGGCTATGCACTAGCAAGTCATGTAACAAGAAGGTACTAGCAAGCATGTAAATTATCACATGATTGTCTCATGGATTTCACCCATTTATAAAAAAGTACTCCCGATGCAATGCGACATCAGTGTTCATCATACCCCATGGTTTATAGTTTGTTTTCGACAATCAGCTGAGGAGACTAGTGTCGAGCCCTTAGACACAATCAGTGCCTAATCTGTAACTTCACGTTATAAATCAAGTTACTTTCATGAGATATAAATCAATGCTTGGCCAACAATGCACAATTCAACAATAGCTACATGATAATGTAACCAAGGTAGACAACGCACCAATATGAGATCATGAGAATTCAAGGAAGAATTAAAGACAAGGTCATGCTATGGAAAAAGTTTGACATCATAACGACATATTCATAAATTTTCATTCTTTATTAGTAACCTATTGAACAAGGTTTTAAGTTCCAGATAATCCATATACCACCTAGGAATATAGGAAAATCAACCCGTGGGTCAAACCTTGGTTTAAGAACACTTGAGAGAGAAACGGTCACCCTAGGGCCATTTCCTTGAAATAGCGTTCTCAGCCTGGCCGCAACCCGAAGGTGGCGGTCCTGGGATGGCCGCAACTAGACAGAGTCGGCACCAGAACAAGGAAAGAGTCGACAGAAGAATGCGGTCAGGGTGAGGGCTGCTACTTGACAATGGTAGTCTTCTTGATGGCCACTACTAGCCAAGACACAGAAAAACACCGATAGCTTGAGTGCTTTCTAGACCATTGGGCTTTGAGGGTACAACTAACTCGACATCTTAGTGTGAATTCTAGGCTCGCGGAGACTACAGAGGCCTTGAAACATGATCCCCTAATCCGACAAAAGGAATATCCAGCAGAGAGATTCACAAATTCAAGAGGTGTGTCGATCATATGTAGGGTGTAACTAATGACATTGTACCGGAATACATGTCATGTACTTAAGAAAGACTAAAAGATGAGAGAGAGAGTCATGTAGAAATAGTGATTAATTCATCCATGACGAACGCCAGCCAGCTGATTTCGCGATTCAGGAAAATGTCTTTTTTTGCCATAGGTTGGCGAATGTATGTGGAAAAAAGCGTTTTAAGAAACACTTAACGTTTGCTTAACGTTCGTCTTTGTTCGTCATTTTTTTCATCTTTGGCACATGAAAAAAGGCTGTTGTGTTTTTTGGAAATTTACAACATTTTCCAATCCGATTATCTCAACTCTTTTAGATAGCTCTTCCTCTGACATTTTATTTATATAAGGAAACTCACCTATAAATCTGCCGAAATTATCCCATATTTGGGCGAGTAGCGAAGAATAGTTATTGCCATACTGAGTTCTACTGGAAGTAGTAGCGGCTCTATCAAAAACATTTTGAATATTTTTCTTCAAACTGAATTGTTGTAACAATTGAATGCCGTCAAGGTTATTTTTTCTGGTTAACTGATATCATGTTTTCAATTAGTAACTGAACAGACAATATGGAAAGATATAAAAAGGCATCTGCTATGGTATGGGAGGGGGAGAGGAGGAACAATTATTCTCACCCTAAGAAGTACATAATAAAGAGCAGAAGGAAATCTGACCTTCATTATACCCTCTGCTGGATCATGAGAGGATACTTTGGTGCAGGGTTTTGATAATGGAACACTGATGTAAGCTGGTTTTGGTGCTGCATCGGCTGTAGAGCTTTCCTTATCCGTCTTTGGCATGCTCAAATTCGTAGCTATCCGAGGGTTTGTTGGAATCTGCATTTTGCTTACCCGAAGTGTATCCAACATGGGCACTGCCTGCGAATGTGGTTGGAAATTTTGAGGAACCTGATTAGCGGATGGAAACTGTGCATTAGATTGATGAGTGTAAACTGTGTTCTGTTGGTCTTCTATGCAGGCACCAGGAAGAAAAGTTGAATCTAGAGACTTCTGATAATGTGACTGTGTCTGACTGACTTGGTGCTTATTAGCAAAAACAAGGGGTCCATCTTGCCAGCCATTACTTTGGCCGTATCCTGCAACATCATTTGCTCCCTGCCAAAATAAGAAACAAAAGACACAGAGTTCATTTTGGCGATCATAATTGTCATTCATGGACCTAGGCAAAAAGAAGACAATAGATGTTGGGTACATCTGAACATAAGGAATAAAGGCGAGTTAGTTACCATACAATAGGACGAGCAAGTGACAACGAGCAAAAAGCAGAGTTTAATTTGGCAACCATAAACTGCACTCTATACCCAAGTGCCCAAGCAGACTTACAGCTCAGGGAAAAGTTGAATCACACCAACAATGAGTATACGGCTGACTCCGTCACAGTCGTACGGTCCCTCGACAACCGTGGAAATCCGACAAGCGTAGTTAGGTGGGCTATGCTAGATACGGCGATCGATGCAATTAAAGACCTGCCCAGCAACACACCTAGTGGTCTACACGTCGATCTGCGCTGGGTCGTGACTACCCAACCGGAAATACCTATCTGTCGCAATTGCAAACAAAAGAACCACCGCAGTTCTCGCTGCAACGAAGAGGCAACTTGCGACACGTGCCATGCAAGTGGACACCTACGATGCTGCGAGCCAACAAAGGACTGCATCGTATGTATAAGGTATCCAGAGTTACAAAAGGACCAACGTCGTCATTCGACACAGGAATGCCGTCTTCTCAATTACGGAACGCACGCCTTGCTGTCGTCACGCAACAAATCTATTCCGATATTCAGTGCACAACACCCGGCACACGCTCAAGCAAACAACGCCCGAGTTAACGTGGTCATGCCGCCGGCATCACAATGGCCTGCCCTGCCGGGCGCACTCCCCAGAAGCAGTAACCAACAATCGCCACCAAACGGGACTTGGTTACAGTCCTCGGCACTTACAAATTTGACGAAGGCGATAGTAGATTTGACTACCAGAATGGACAGCGCAGACAATGCATTTAGCGCTCGACTGGATCGGCTCGAAAATGCACTAGCTTCACGTAGTAATATTGAAGCAACTTCATCTCCCAGCGGCATCGTGTTGCCGCCCACAGAGTCTGCACAACTCATAAAGGCGATTGTAGATCTGACCACGAGAATGAACAGTGCAGACAATGTGTTAAGTGCTCGGCTCGACCGCCTCGAGAACGCGCTGGCTCTACGCGATCGTAACCAAACAGCCCCAGCAGAGGACGTCACGGCAAATAATGAGAGCTTTGTTACAAGATTAGACAATACCGCAACATCGACGCTCACGTCACTGGAGAAATCCGCACAGTCCTTTGCGGCCACTGTTCAGAACCTGCGCACGGAAATGGTACAACGGTACGACAAACAAAACGGCATAATGAATCAGATATTGACTCGGTTGTCAAATGAGGATAGCGTAACCGCGCCAGTAACGACGGAGTCGTCTAACGCTACCGAAAAATCAACCCGTGGGCGTAGCCGCTCCCGAAAATCAGCCTCTGGCATGCAAAGAACAAACGCCATTACGGCAGCTATAGACCAGACAACTGCACTAACGAGCACTATTCAACGAGGTGGACCCAACGAGACTGTTGCAGACCGTGATCCGCGGAGCCTCGACGCCGGTCGCGGAGTCCACCGTGCTGCGCTCGCCGTCGGCGCCCGTCGTCGCCTCGGTGCCCTCCGCGACGGTCGCCCCGCCCGCTCCGCCCGCAGAGCAGACCACCGCGACGGGGGCCGCGCCGGCTGCCCCGCGGCGCACGCCGAACATCGCGGCGATCGTCGTGGTCGCGGTGCTCGTCGTCGTGGTGCTCGTGGTCGGCGGTGTCGCCAATATCGCATCGATGTCGATTACCCAGTCCATCGTGCAGCTCGAAGCACCCTCGAAGGATCGCGGCCGCGTCTACGGCGTGTACGGGGTCTTCGCCAGCGGATTCCGCACCGGCAACGGAATCACACTCGGCGTGCTGGGAGCACTGCTCGGCATCCCGTACTCGATCGCACTGTGTGCCGGGCTGCTCATCGTGGGCGCGCTCGTTGTCGGCCTGTACGGCCGCTCGGGCAGGCAGGTTCTGTCGTGACCGGGAGCGAACAGCAGCCCCAGCACGGACGACCGCGCAGCGATGCCGCACGGCTGGCCGTGCTGCATGCGGTCGATAACCTGCTGGTGGAAGACGGATACGCGGCCATGACGATGAAGGGGATCGCGGAACGAGCCGGCGTCGGCAAGCAGACCGTGTACCGCTGGTGGAGTTCGAAGGCCGAGATCCTCCTGGAGGCGGTCAGACAGGATGCCGAGACGGAGCTTGCGATATCGCCCGCCGACACGACGGATGCGGAACTTGCGGCATTTCGGGCGGCGGTCATCCGGTTCCTGACGAGCTCACATGCCGGAGCTGCCTACCGGGCACTCGTCGGCGAAGCACAGCATGACCCGAGGGTTGCCGAGCTCATCAGGGGTTCGGATGCGCTGGTCGACGCCGCGATGCCCGTCGTGCGACGCGCGCTCGAACGTGGTGATCTCCCACCGGGCGCCGACCTGGCGGATGCCGCGGCAGACCTCGTCGGGCCGATCTTCTTCCGCGCTTTCACCACACCGTTCTCAGGAAGAAGTGTGACGAAACTGGCGGAGGTCGGGACTGGAACGTCAACTGGTAACGCCGCTCGCAAAAGTTCCTGAAAAGCGCATCACATCGTGGGCGAGTGCGGCTCCAGGCCAGCCGCGCCATGAGGAAAGCGCGCAGATATTCCACGACCTGGAAGAGCGGCAGGATTTTACGCGGCAACCGCACCTCCATCACCCGGCCGCCATCGATGCTCGAGCCGTTGGCAATGCGGATGGTACCGCCGACGGCCATCATCTTCAACCTACAGTTTTCAGTTCGGAGGTAGCAGAGAACCTGAAGACTGCAGAGGGAGCTGCGACGCCATCTGCGCGTGTCAGGAGACACAAGAGCTACCCCTGGAAGCGTCTTCGAGTCTTCTTCGCAACTGCAGTCGTCTCGTCCCGTTCGAAATTCGTGGCTGTGCGGGGGAAGCGATCTACTCCGACTGCGCAGAAGAGGTACAGCCAGCAACCTGAGGCTGCTTGCAGAAGCTGCCATGATCAGTCTTCTGAAGATCTGGAGGCGATGTTCGACCGGGGCATTCTACTACGAGTTCCCCTCCTTCTCCAAAAAGTGGAGCTCCATTCGGCCACTGGAGCGATTTCTTCTCCCTTTTCTACCCAGAGTGCGCAGTTCTGTCCACCCTGGGACTGAACTGACACCCTGTCAGTGTTCGGATCGCTGCAGTCTGCTCTGACATCGACTGGCACCCCTGTGGGTCACGTCTCGAAGGAAGCTTATAAACGGTTCCAACGTCACTGACTGCGCTCGCGAGAGCCTGCAGCGCGCTGAGAAAATTCGAAATGAACTCGACGCCTTGCGCGGCCTGCGCTCGGGTGTCATTCACCTCGAAACCGCCGAATCCTTCACTTCCGGCTTTTTGCCCAAGGCCATGGCGGAGATTCAGTCCCGCTATCCGGCCGTCGAATTTGACGTCAAGGTCACCAACACGGCACAGGTCCTGGACAGCGTCCTGCAATCGCAGGCCGATTTCGGCATTGCCTATAATGTGCCGGCTCACAACAGCATTGCTTCAAAAGTCCTGGTGCGCAGCCAGATGGCGGTTTTCGTTCGCCCCGGCCACCCTCTCGCGCTTGGCCGAAAATCGATTGGCCTGGCCGATATCGGCGACTTTCCCGTGGCGCTGCCGGCCGCCTTTTCCAGCAGCCGCATGCTGCTGGAATCCGCCGCCGATGCCATCGGCATCCAGTTTCGCATCGGACTGACGACCGACTCTGTGCAGTTGCGCCTCAACATGGCCACCAACAGCGACCTGGTGGTGCTTGTTGGTCGCGTCGCGGCGCTTCGGTGGCTGGATGATCATTCGCTTGCCGAACTTGAACTGCGCGACAAAAAACTCAGCGATGGCCGAGTGGAATTGCTGAGCCTGAAGGGTCGCCGCCTCTCTGCTGCTGCCCTGAGTTTTGAAGCCGCGCTCGAGAACGCTTCGGTTTCGCTCGTCTCGCTTTAGGCGTCGACCACCGCACCGAGCGGGGCAGCGTCCCCCAATGCATTTTACTCGACGGATGCCTTGGGTGTCCTGTGAGAGTCATATCTATGTGTCGAGGGATCCCGGAAGAGTGGCTTCATCTCGAGCTATATTCAGTGTTTCTTCCGTGCTAGTTGGCTTGGCTTTGACCCCTTAGTTAGCCCATTGTATGTGGATGTCATGGACGTCCTATGAGGGCTGTGACCGTGTTATAGAGTGTTCGGAAGTGCCATTGCTTCGAGTAGTGTTTTGTGTTATTTCAAGGGTCATTATGGTTTATGGTCAACCCGATTGTGACCCAGTGGTTGACACGTGACCTTGTGAGTGTCTCGATTATCTTATATGGATTGAGACTCTAGTTTTAGATGCTTAGAGATATCTTCTTACCTCAATTTGCGTGCCTATATAGTTTGAGGGCTTTGATGTTCCCTCATGTTCCATGATTTGTGTTATACAGAATCGAGAGTCCTATGTGTAGCCTAGTGGCTGAGGACTTATGGTTTATCGTATTTTTGGCTTAGGGACTAGGCTGATTAACGGTATGTTGTCGTGATGTGCGATGATATTGACCCAAGTCGTGTGACTCAAGGATCATTATGAGTAGGTCTAGTTGTCTATCCTGAGTCTGGCGACAGTTCTGTATACTGCTTTGTGGTTCGTAGTACATGCGGCATGTGAGTGCTTACCCTATTTGTACTTTGATGTTTCTATTTTGAGTCTCTGTGTCTAATGAGCCTCTACTAGTCATAGCCTAACGACACTTCAGTGTGTTGGCCCACCTGGGAGTGGTGGCTGGGCAAGTTCCCGAGAGATGATTTTTAGGCTAGTTTTCATGGGCCCCCTTACTTTGCAGTAGCGTCCTACTGGGGGGGGACTAACTAGAGGCATGGCTCAAGGCATTGGGCTTGTGTGTGCACATGTGGTCAAGGGAGTTTGGACGAGCACTGACGGGCGTGACCCTGACTAGTACTTGTTACTATTGTTCCTTGTACTTGATACAGTGTCTCAGCCATCGTGTTCGAGGTGAGTGTGAGACACTTGAGGCGCAGTGTAAGACGTCAGTGGACGCATCTGGCTTTGCTTCTAGTGAGGAGGTGCTTTTGTCACATGACACGTGGCTTGTTATTTTGTGACTGGTTCTCCGTCATTGTTGACATAGTGCTTCGGGTAGCCTGTGTCTGGTTTTACCGTGGCTTGTGTAGCGTACACGACGGTGAGGTCGTGTGTGCGCCAGTGTTTTAGGTAGTGTTTCCCCACGTCCGAGAGGTTGTGATGTGAAGCCTACACATCTGTTGTAGCAGGGCATGTTCTGGCAATGTAATAGGAGTTTCCTTGTGTCAGTTTTGTGATTCCTGACTATGTGTCTAGGAATCTGTTTTCTTATCGATTAGGAGTAGTTTAGAAGGCCGTGGTCTTATTGGCTGCCGTGGTTTGTTCTGTACAGCTTTCCTCTTTACTTCTGTTGTTGTTACTCCTGCTCTTACTGTTACTTTTATTGTTCTTACTGCTGTTACTGCTTTGGTTTCTTGGTGGGGATCTGCGGGGCCCCTATTGAGTTAGTGACACGAGGCTCGCCCCTGACTTTCCAGGTGTGGCTACTCTTCTTCCTTGTGGTGTGGAGGTGCGACGCGTGGTTCTTAGTTGCCAGCTTTGCCAGTGTCGGGCTTCCCCCAACTTGAGGGTACGTTCCCTTTTCTGTTGGAATGTACTTGTGTTTAGTTGGACTGGACTCTGTTAGTTGTTGTAGCTATTAGTTTTAATTTGTTGTAAAAATGTAATTTTATTTCTACTATTTTAGCAATTCTGATCAAATATAGTAATCATTTACTGCCTTATTTGGAAGTTCAATGTACTCTCATGCATCTCCTCACACTCCTTTTATCCCTTCAGAGGCTTACAGCTCTTGGGAGGCCCCTCAGAATCCAAGTGGTTTCGGGTTTACCCGAGCCCACATACTGGGTCGTCACAGTTGGTATCAGAGCAGGTGTGTTGCGAAGGATATATGGAAGCACATGGCAATTCGAGATATTGCAGTGCTCAGAGTCTGTAAAGTCCAGTACAGTTGGCAGCTGGCATAGGTTTTATGTTTTCTGTATCACTTTGCTTTTTGCGTGAGCACTTGGTTGTGCTGTGTTGGCACTGTGTGAGATGGTTTTTCTCTCATCAGGATGTGACGGAGAGTGTTCTTTTGTTATGGTGTTGTTCTTGGTTGTACTGCGCTGGGCGGAATTTGCCAATAGATGTGAATATGTGGTGCAACATTTACTTTTTTCGTGGTTTGTTCAGGTGGTTGATGGGCTCTGTGATGGCTGTGCATGTTCTCCTGTGGAGATTATGTTGTTTTGGTTGTTTCACTTGAGGTTAGGTCATCCCCTGAGGTGTTAAGGTTGTGTTTTGAGGTGGTTGTTTGGATGCCTCGTTGAGAGAGTGCTCGGACAAACCTAGGATTTTCCTTCTTGGTGAGCTGCTGTTAGACAAGCTTCATCTTTCTCATTCTGGTTGTGGCATCATTCTGAGTTAAGCTCTGGAAGTGCTGTCTCGGTAAGGCATTTGTCCTGTGTCCACTTATGTGTGGACTGTGTTAATTCTGAACCTGATCTACTCTTGTTTCGACAGTGGCCTGGCTTTAGACTCAATTTATGTGTTGGAGGCCGTTGTGCACCATGTTCGGCATGCCGTGTTTTATGGCTATTGTACTATGAAGGTTCAATAAATGTTTCGGGACGTGAGGATACGGTGAGATTGGTATTCTTGGTGGCTTGTGTTGTGGCTCTTGACACGATGATTTTCACTATGGTGACTTGTGATCGGCTGTTAGCAGGATCGGTACTCAAGACATGGTACATTACAATTCGTGAGTTGCAATGGCGCTGAGAGGTGTGCTGAGATGCAGATGTCGAGTTGCTTGTTTTGCCTTTGTGTGTGTTGTGTAGAGCGTGCAGTGGAAGCGTGTGGGTTTATTACCCATTGGTCGAGGATCGTTGGTTGGAAGATTCTGGCCAACCGAGAGGATTGTTGCCTCAGTGTGTCTTCATCTTGGTTGTATGTGCCTCGATGTTCTTAGTTATAGTGCTGTTGCTTGTGGTATTGTGGTTGTTGGCACATGCAGTTTGGAGAATTGGGGAAATTTGTTGGCAAATATATTGATTGAGTACCCTTTCTTTATCTGCATTTCTTGGAAGTTGTGCTCTCGGGACGTGATCGTGGTCCTAGAGATGCATTGTTCTAAGAGTTGTTGTGGATCCTTGTTGGTAAGCTGTGCGTGGCTAGTTCCTTTTTAGCCGTGTGTTCAGCTGTAATTGTGCCCTGATGTAACCCAGCTTATAGTTGTGTCCCGTGGTTCTGTGTTGAGAACGGAGTCGGGATTTTGCTAGTGTTGTTGAGGTTGTTTATTGGTTTGTTACTGTGTTCAGCTTGGGAGAAGTTTCCTATAAGTATGAATTTGGCATTGTGTGGACCGTGATCTTGTTGGTTAGTTGTGCTGTACTCTTCTGCCATGGTAGAGTTAGCATGCGACTCGAATCAGATGTAATGTCTGAGTGAGGACTGACTTGATTCTGTATCTGGATTTAAGTTTTTTTTAAGATACCACTTGGGTTGGCAGAATGTGTAAACTGATATTTCATTTATGCTGCCCAAGGCACTGTATGGTATTGAACCTCTCTTCTTGTGAGTTGTGATTCATGCCTCTCTCATTATTTGATCTGATGTTGCCTTGTCTAAAATTCTTTTGTCTTCAGATTTAAAATTGTGCTCACTGTCAGATAAATCTGAAATGCCTCAGTATTGACTTTGATATTGGTTTAACCCTTAGTGACTATTGATACATCTGCTTATATGATGTAGCCAGAACTATTTTAGCTTCTTCCACATCTAAACCTTCTTCCTCTTCATACTGATTTTCATGTCACATTTTTTTAATCAACGTCATGCACTGTCCTCCCTACCTTTTATGTGGGAGAGACTACAATTTTTTTATTAAATTCAAATGTTCTAGAAAGGCATGACAAATAATGCATGACTGTGTAAATGTGAATATTCTGACTATGAATGAAGCACATGCTCAAGGATGGGCATCTTGTTAAGAATATACTTGTGGGCTGATTCTTGTTTCATAACTCACCTCCTGCTTAGTTCTGAAATCTATGATTCACATTGTTAAAGAAGGAGGCTATAGTAATGTGTAAAATTGTGTATATAGTTCAGCCCGGTTCAAGAATTTAATCTGCAAGCATGTTTTAATAAAGTGTAATTCATCTCCCATTTAAATTTGAAATCTTGCCTGCTCATTTAGGGGAGATAATGATGAAGTTCGTGTACCTTGCATTTGTGAAATGTCATTCATCCATACTGCATCTTAGGTATAGATTGTAGGTTACACTTGAACATTGGCACGCTAAGCATTATTTGAAATCTGCATATTACACTCATGACTGCATTAAAGATAAGGTCTTTTGTGTGCATGTGTTTGAGGTATGCCTTGTAAGTTGCATCCTCCCAAGTGTGCCTACATGTCATGACTTTATGGTATATCAAATGGTGACTAGAAGGAGGACTGGTTAAGTCTGCCTAAAAGCTATCACCATGTGAGAGAATGTGCCTTCGCTTGGTACCATGAGTTAGTTGTCCAAGTTTGTCAAAATATCGTTAAGTATTCAAAGGCTCATGGATATAGATAGGTTTGATCATATGCATGTTTCCTTTCAGAATCAGTTGCATAAAATCAGCATCTAAAAACCCAAATAGAATATTTGAAATTCATGCATACATTTAGGGGGAGTTGAAATGTCTATAATTTCTGCATTTAAACTGCCATTCAAAAACCAAAACAAATATGCATGTTATTTCCCTCCGCACAAAATCGCATATTTATTTCCGCGTGTAAACAATGGTTTAAATATTCTTAATATTGTTGCTCGTGTTTTGTGTGGATGCACCTCTTACGAGAAAGAGGAATGATGTTAATCAATCTTATCTCTGACATTATAGACTTGGTCATATTAATGATGAAAAAATTATGATGAAAGGGTATCTCTGACGAAAAGGTATCATCAGGATTTTACTTGCCATTACTGCAAACCATGATTATGAGATTTGACAGATGGATATGAAAACAATGTTCCCCAACGATAATCTGGATGAGGAAGTGTATGTGTTACAGTCAAAAGGTTTCACCTCCACTGAACACCCAAATAAGATATGCAAGTTTGAAAGATCCATTTATGAACTTAAACAAGCTTCTCGCTATTAGAATATAAGATTTGATGAGGCAATCAAATTTTATGACTTCATTAAAAATGAAGACGAGCCTTATGCGTACAAGAAAGTTAATGGGACTGCAGTCACATTTTTTGTTCTATATGTGAATGACATTGTGAATGATGTAGGTATGTTATCTTCTTTGAAATTATAGTTGTCTAAGAATTTCTCCATGAAAGACTTGAGAGAAGCATCTTATATGTTATGATCAGGATCTATAGAGTTAGATCAAGAAAGATGTTTGGCTTAACCCAATCCATATACATAGACATCATTGTCAAAAGGTTTGGCATGAAAAATTCCAAGAGAGGTTTCATACTGATGAGACATAGAGTTTATCTTTCTAAGCATATGTCTCCTAAAACTCCTGGGGAGAGGGTACATGAGTAGAGTTCCCTATGCTTTTGCCATAGGATCCATCATATATGTTATGCTATGTACGACGCCTAATGTGGCATATGCTCTAAGTGTTACGAGTAGATATCAGGTGGACCCAAGTGAGCAGCATTGGAATGCTGTGAAATGTGTCCTTAAGTTCTTGAGAAGGACGAAGGATATGTTCTTGGTAAATGAAGGGGATGACTTGAAACTTTGAGGTTACACTGACTCGAGTTTCCAATCAGATGTGAATGACAGCAAGTCGATTTCAGGGTTTGTATTTATCTTGAATGGTGGGACAATTAGTTGGAAAAGCTCCAAATAGAAGACAATTGTCGATTTGACAACTGTAGCGGAGTACATCACTACTGTGAAAGTTACGAAGGAAGTTGTGTGGATGAATAAGTTCATCACCAAGTTGGGAGTTGTCCCAAGTGGCAGCCGAGCAGCCATTTGAAGACCGCGCGCACATCGCCCGGGCCGTGGACGAGCCGGGAGACGTCGAACCGGAGTTCGATCCATTCGCCGCGTTTTTTGCCGTCGAGATTCCAGTCGAACTCCCGCGTCGGCACTTCGGTGACGAAACGCCGGCGCTCGAACGGCACCGAGTCCAGCGTGTCGCCGTCGCGGCTGAGCGCGTAGTCGGTGAACAGGCGCACGTCGCGACCGCCGTGCATCACCTCGACCTCGCCGCTGAGGACGCCGACCGTCGTGCGCGCGCCGTCGCGCGTCGCCTCGAAGGCGAACCGGGTGCCGTGATCGACGATTTTTTCGCGCGGGCCGTTGAGCGTGAAACCGCGCGCCTGAAGCGGCACGTCGGCGACGACCTTGCCGTAGGCGAGATCGAGCGCGTTCGGGCCGCGCACGCGATAGGCGGCCGGGCCTTCGATGACGAGCCGCGCGCCGCCGTCCAGGGTCAGCTCGACGAAGCCGGTGTCGAACGCGCCGTCGGGCGTCGCGAGCCGGCCGCCGGGTTTCGTCGCGCCGCGTATCCACCTCGTCCCTACGGCGTGCGAAAGCCGCGCCGGAACGCCGGCGGTTCCGGCGACGACCGGGACCGTGTTTTTGTCTCCCCGGAAAACGGCGATACCACCGGCGAGCGCGAGGAGCGCGACCGATGCGACGGCGCCGAAAAGGACGGCACGGCGGCGACGTTCCGGGAACGGAATCGCGCGCGGCGCTCCGGCGGATTTTCCGAAGCCGGACGCGAGCGCGTCGGGCATCCACGCCTCGGTGGCGGCGAGCGCGAGGTAGTGCGCGGTCGCGCCGGGCGTGTTTTCCAGATGCCACTCGAGCCGCGTCTGTTCCTCCGGAGTGATGATGCCGGCGAGGCGTTTGTCCGTCAGATCGAGGAACTCGGCGGGGAGACGGGAGGGTTCGTTCATGACGCGGAAGGGTCGGAGGCGAGGCGTTTTTCGACGCAGGCGCGGAGCGCTCGACGCAGCCGGGAAACTTTCTGGTGGACGGAGTCGGCGCTGCGACCGAGCAGCCGGGCGAGTTCGACGAGGCTTTTGTCGTCGTGGTAACGCCAGACGAGCAGCGTCCGGTCGTCGTCGGGAATCGCGCGCACGCACCGGCCGAGCGCGTCGAGCCGGGCTTCGCAACCGGCCGCGAACGTGTTTCCGGCCTCTTCGGCGAGTTTTTCGAAGATCATTTCGGTGAAGACCACCTGCCGGTCGCGCGCGAGATCGCGGCGTTGGTTCTCCGCAGGGGTCACCGCCTCCAGGTGTGCGGGATTCACGCACAGGGGTGTCCTGCACTTGTGATCGATCTCGTATCCCTCCGGGATGGGACCGATATCGTTCTCGTAGATCCACCTGTGCGCGAGTGTCCTGGGGTCCGTTTGCCTGGTGCCCGGACGAAAGTATCCGTACCGGCTCTTGGTACCGCCCACTGTCCGGTTCCAGAGCCAGCACCCGGAGGGGTGGACGACGATGCTTCGCACGAATCGATCGCGCGGTGACATGGCTTTAGGTGGCATGCGGATAGCGTACCGCACTCCACCTACGTCCATTACGCTGCCGCCTTCCGGTTCCACTCGATGGCCGCCCACCGTGCGCGGACGGCCAGTACCTCGCTGCGGCTCGGTTTCACCGAGACGTCCAGCTCACCCCGCTGCGCCGTGACGCCGAACGAAGCGATGAGAGAGCGCTGCTCCCCGCTGCTGAAGCTCACCCGGGCCCGGGGGACGGGGAACCCGGGGGCGTTGACGCTGCACACCGCGATGAGTTCCAGCGATCCGCCCACGCGCCGCCAGTCCCCTGACACGGGGCTGGCCAGGAACTGTTCCACCCGGGCCGGAGCAGCGCCGGGGAGCATCCATCCCGCCACCCAGATGCCGAACTCGTCCTCACCGCAGCTGACCCGGGCCACCGTGGCGTCAAGGTCGTCGTAGTGCTGCTGAGCCGCCCGGAACGCGTCCTGCGGATTGGCGTGCCGGGGCCCGGTCACGAGCGCCCCCACGGGGACCTCTCCGCCGCCACCTGGGACCAGGGGTGCTAGAACTAGAGGATTTTGGAGATAACTCTTCAGGTCATCAAAGGCCTTTTGACATTTATCATTCCAATCAAACTTAGCCTCTCCTTTCAGTATATCATAAAAGGGCTTGCACCGTTGAGAATGGTAAGATATAAATCTCCTGAAGAATTGTAAACGCCCGATTAGACCACAGGCTTCCTTAATGTTCTTGGGAGGAGGCATTTCGATAATGGCCTTGGCTTTATTAGGGTCAATCTCAATTCCTCTTTTACTGACTATGAACCCTAAAAGCTTGCCTGAAGAAACCCCGAATACACACTTCTTGGGGTTCATTTTGAGTTGATGCTCCCGAGACCGTTGGAGAACTACTCGGAGGAACTCTGCATGGCCACTCCTGGTCTTGGACTTGACCAGAATGTCATCCACATATACTTCCATATGATCATGCATCATGTCATGGAAGATGGCCATCATCGCCCTTGGGGGGTGGATTGCCAAATCAAAACGAAGGCCAGCGATCGGGATTGACCATCACACAGATTAAGATTCTGTCTTGCTAAAAGGTTCAGACCATCTGCTAACATCCTGATCTCCTGCTCAGCTAATGCTTCTTCCTCGGTCACCTCCACCCCACTCCGTCGTCTCCAGCTCATGCTGTTCATATGCAACGATGTATTCCCCAAAACATGAGTTGGAATGGACTCGGAAGTCCATCTCACCTCGGATTGCACGCATGTGAACAACATTTCAGAATAAATTCTCAGTGTGATCATAGGGGACAACTTTTCATGTTGCGTAAGAGTAACGGAGAATTAGGAGAGATGTGAACAGTTGGAGAGACTTCTTGTAGATAGGCTTAGTGTGTAGGTAGCGTACCGTGTATCTTAGAGATATATTTAACGTCTTACTTATAAGATCGTGATAGTGTATGCATGTTTCACTTATTTCCTGACTTACTGGAGGGTGAAGGTAATGGGTTGTCCGATCGTGAAATCGCCGGTTACATATTTACATGTTGCGTAAGAGCAAAAGAGGTGGAGCAGATGGAGAATGACATGAAGACATGGGTTAATACTGGGCCGTAATAGGCCCAGAGAATTTCCCCCTCACTACCTTTGTAATTGTTAAGTTATCCACGAGTAAAAGATATTTGAGTCTCACATTCCATGGTCAAAAATGTAGTACAACGAGTCAACATTATCTAACCCATTTGATTTATATTCATTTGGGTCTGGTTTGAAAAATGAGTAGGGGTAAAGTATTCGAGCCAGGGCTCGGCCCGAATACTTTACCTGACCCCGGGTAAGGAGGTTGTGTGTGAGATATGAGAGTGGGACTTGTTATTTCTCTTTCATGAGATAAGAAATCTTAACCGACCTTATTCTAATATCGAAACGACTCTGAATGTTTAGAAATAAGCATGGACGAGGACGTGATTTTGAGTCGATGCATAGTCTATAAACAATGAAGAAAAATTTGACGTTAAAAATTAGAAATTAAATCATTTGATTTTATTATAGGTAGTACGGCATTCTTACTTTTCCACTATCCGCGGGCGCGGACAAATTATAAACAATAAATTATCAACTTTCGTAGGTAGCATTTGCTGTTTATTTTTGTCAGATATGTAGTTTTTTTTAGACGGTTCGGGACATAAATGGACTTTGCATTTACGTGGGCCGAAATTGGCTGGCCAGCAGGTGTGAGGCCCGTCACAGATCTATACTGGGCCAGCCAGTGTCGCATGCGGAGTAGGGTAGTGCGGGGGCGTCATGGCGGTGGAGAGCCGGGGGAGACTTGTGGACTACTACTCGGGAGGGACGGTGATCTAGATAGGGGTGGCCGAGAACAGTGATGGAGGGGTTGGACGACGATGGAGTAGGGGACCTAGGCTAAGGTTCACGAATGAGAAGGGAGGAAGAAGGAAGAAGGTGTGGAAGATGAGAGAGGGGGTCCAAGGGCTTCATAGTGAGGAGGGGGGAGGACAGTGGGATGAAAGGGGAAGAAGACGGAGGCAGAGCAATAAGGGGGTGGTAAGTCGCCTCAAGGAGGTGGAGGCAGTCACCGGAGACGGAGGGGGAGAGGGTGCCACAGGGAGGGGGTCTTTCTTGACGGAGCCGGAGGGGGAGGGGTGCCCTTCTCTCTCTCAAAAATACGAGGGCATTTTATAGATTTTACCTTTCCAAATGATTTTCATCAACATATTCTTGAAATATTTGACATTGTTGACACTATGAGAACCACGGGGATGTGACTACACTAATACATCACATATAATGGATATTCTTGATAATATGATAAAAGTAGAGGTATAAATATAATAATGATATTTTATAATGCTACATATGTAAAAATCTCATTTTCTTGGGAGAAGGGTTTGTGAAACTTGCTGCAACTTTGCTTTGCAGCAGGTATAGTCTTGTACAATTCTTGACCTCGAACATGGTCATTGGTCAAGCATTGAACCAGGCTTTGAGGTGGATGGCTTAGAGTTTGGGCCGGCTGACACCAGCTGCCAATTCTTGGGCCACCCGTTCGTACACTTTGGGAGGCAGTGCCGGCAGCCATTCGATGTCCTAAGTCAGTGGCCCAATGTTGGCCTAATAACACACTACTGGCCCAGCCTATCCAACAGAAGTACATTCCACAGCTCATCATCACCATTATCTCTCCTGGAAATTTCAATCCTCTTAATGTATGGTTAGCAAGATTAAAGGCCTGATACTAAAATGGAAGTCGATCTCATAATTTATGACAAAGATTTCGCAGAAGACTAGTTGGCAGAAGCTATTTGAAAAAAAACGAAGTCGAATAACATTTCCAATTCCAAGAGATGTGAGGCTACTTAACTTTGACGAAATGACCATCAACTGGCCTTGTCATATTCTCTCTCTCTCTCTCTCTCTCTCTCTCTCTCTCTCTCTCTCTCTCTCTCTCTCTCTCTAAAATGAGAAATGATAACTATTTTCTTGAACGGATAAAAAAGTTATCAGTCCAATGCATCACCGTCCGCGTGAGTTCGTTAACTTCGTTATATGCTTGCTGATCTAGGTCCAAGGGTTGTCATTGCATCTCATACATGCATAGGGCTGTGCCACATCATCAGGTGATCTCTGTTTATTCTGTATCTAGTTCTTTGTTATCAGGGTCTCTGTGCCCTAATGAGGGAGTTCTAGCCCTCGTCTCTCTTTCTTTTTTGTCCTTCTTCGTCCAGTTTGGTGTCTGCCACTCCTCCGTGTAGAGGAATCCTTGATCTTTTGCTATCCTCTCCCTTTTATCCTACAAAGTGAGGAATACGAAGCTCGTGCTGCTCAAAGCTCGACGATCAAGTTCACTTCAAGATATTGATTTCATGCCATGGATGTGCAAAGTATCTTTTGTGCAAGAACATGCTATCGTTGCTCTTTATGTTATTCCTGTGCATAGTCATAATGCTGGTTCCTCAACATGGTTGAGTGGCTTTAGGTCTTGGTCTTAGTTAATCAAAATGAGTTTGCTTTTGCAGCACCTTAGGCGGGTGATAGCTTTACGCCAGGAGTCCAGTTTCTTTCCCCGATTATTAAGGGTGACCTTTTAGCATGGGTTTTCAAACACGTCACGATAACCCATAGCCGATTTCCTCTGAGGCACACTATTGTTGCTTTGGTCATACCTTGGTATTCATAAAGATCTCTTCTCTCTGCTCGACCGAGTGCAGGGGCAAGAGATTGATGGATGAGATGACCAACCTAGGTGCTCCCCAATATGGGAGAGGTTTCAAATAGGGACAGTCTTAACCCTCAAAAGTGAGTTTCATTACAATATTTGGCCAATAAGGGCTATTGAAAATAAGAATGAAATAAAAATCAAAAGAAAATTATGAATAAAAGGCTTGGCAAGAGTGACAAAGTCTCACGGGACGTCATGAGCCCGGTCGTATGCGTGCCTAAGGGTCCAAAGAAATCAAAGACACAAAGTCCCGGTGTAACAGACTATCTCTTTGAGAGGTAGTGCTTTGGAAGGAATTCATGTTCTGATATCTCCCATCCTGCATAAAGTTTATCTCTAATTTTCTTCTATTTCTCCCTCTTAGGCTGGGTTGTATCTCGGGTATAGCTTGAGTAGGGGCACTGTTCTTTAGAGGTGGTTGGTTGTGACAAGCCACCCTCAAATACACGCCCTGCTCAAGGGGACTCCTTAATAAGAGGGGGAGGGCCACCTCCAGGATTTCATCCTCATTACTCTCGGGGCCAGTACAGTGTGAACCTCCCCATAGGGACATTTCACCCCCGGAGTCCAGAGTTCTTGATTTTCTCCGCAAGGTGCGCAAGGACAGTCCCCCCTGAGCATGATCCGACACCCTACCACTGTTCTGGCCCTCTCAGTCAACTTTGACCTCCTCCGATGCCCTTTTCAGTCTCCGTTCGAAGAAGGCTCGACCACGATCACAACAGCTCTGGTCTTGCCTTCATCGGCGCACGGGGTTGATCGTGACGGCCTCTTCTTCCAGCAGTAGTGTCCAGGGATAGTCAGAACTAGAGCAGATCAGTCCTGGTCCCGACCCTGCCCCAGCCATCGTCATCGTGAGGAAAATCCCCAAAAATTCAGGCATCCTCCTGGGCCAACCTAGGAAGTTTCGGCACTGGTTTCGTCCTCACCTGAGCTCGGTAGAGTCTGTGGCGGTACCATCTTCCACCCCTTATCAGACTGTTCTAGAAGTAGGCAGAACTGACGGAGTTCGTCAATTCGGCTTCTAACTTAGCTTCCCCCACCCCACCTGGCTGGCTTAAAGCCCCTCCCTTTGGGAGGTAGTATTTTCTTGTAATTCTACCATCCTCGACCCCTAGTCCACCCCTCCTGTGCGAGGTGTAGTGAGTGTAAGCTTTTATCATAGGTTGAAGCTTCACCAGTGCAGCTTGTGGGGAACCCACACTTCCCCGCTCGTCCACGTCTCCAATCGGGACCGGTTTCTTCAAACCGGTCGAGTAAGCCCTCATCTCTTGCTCCCACTTAGTGCTTGTTTATTCAATATCAATTCATAGCTCTGCTGGTTAGAGAGTGAGCGCTAGGTCCTGCAAGCTCCCTTGCTTTCGAGTGACTGCTGTGGGAAGAGAGTGAGACCCGTGCCCTCGACATCCGTTCGGCCCCTTGATTCGGGCCTTCGTACCCTTGGGAGATCAATGTCAGCCCTGCTGGCCCTCCACCAGCAAGGGTCCAACCCCCACATCCTCAACTCGGCATCACCGAGTTACCCCCAGGTTTTAGGTGAGCGACGAGTGAGTAGTCACCGTCGTCGATCTGTTTATCTTGCGAATTGCGTTTGCTTGCTAGGTCCAAGGGGTCGATAGAGTAGTTGCTACATTCCTAAGGCTTCATCATACCCATTGTGGTCCCTTCTTCAAAGTGGTATATCAAAAGACATCACGGAAAGGTCCAGTTATGCCGGTCCGAAACGCGGCCTTTCTAGCGTCGAGGAAGCCTTTGGGCTCATCCTTCGCCACGTACCACTTGGTGCTTGGGGTTACACCTCCATCCTAGGTTGTGTCACATCAAATTGTTATCAGAGCAAGTTTACAACTTGTCTCTATCAAGTTGGTCCTAGGGCGCATATGCATTTAGAGTCACCCGGTGCATCAACCGTGCCCCCTAGCATGGCTACCTCTCTTTGGTCATATTCGTCCCACCCAGCCCTCCACAAGGGTCTGATGAACCCCCCCTTTGGCATAATCCTATTTGAGGATCTCCTCTTTGATGGATCGAGTCCTAGTGCCTACCTAAAGTGGGAGGCGACCATGGAAAAAGACTTTGAGAGGACTATGGTATATGGACCCGTGAGAGTCTGCGTTGCCAAGGGGCGACTTCGAGGTAAGGCCAAGGACGGGTGGCAACACATAGTGAGTCTTTAGGCAATTAGAAGGCAAGAGTCCATAGACTCATGGGAGAAGATGAAGGTAGAACTTAGGAAGATCTACGATCCCCAACGTCACCCTTCCTACTCGGAGAGCCATAGCCCGAGGAGCACTATCACTCCTCCTTTCTCTCCCGGCCAGTCTAAAGCCACCTTAAGGGCCCAACCTCCACGACACCCCTCAACTTCTCCATTCCGAACCGGTCAACCCAAGACCTCCCTTAGGGCCCAAATTCCACAACTTCCAATAAATCCAACCCTGAACACCACCATCAACTCTCCCCAAATCCAAGGATGACCCACTTCCACCCCACGACAACCGATCGATCCCAAGGGCAAGAGACTCCTAACCAACCCAGTTCCCCCCATGAGGACCACCACCCCCCAACCCAAAATCCCTCACCAAACCCATACCCCACAAGCCCCCGTGGTCCCCACCACTATCCCTCTATCATCCCCTAGAAGGGATGCACCCCCCACAACCAATCAACCCAAACCTCCTCACCCAACCCACCTTCCACTTCCAACCCCAATCCTACCCCAACCTAGGCCTCCACTACTTCCACTCTCAACCCCAACCCAAGTCCGACCTCACTCACCACCCTGGATGAGCCATGCACCGGCTATCACCAACCCGCCCACCATAGAGAAAACCCAAGAGCCATACATCTCACCCACACCTCCCAGTCCGGATCCTCAAGAGCCACACACCCTCACCATGAATGAGTCCATGCTCCAATGGCTCAAACGAGGCCCCACCATTCCTAATTCATCCCCACACATCTCACCCTTGGGGTATCAATCCCAAATTGTGCCCATCCACTCCTCTCACACCTTGATCCAATCCTACTATCAGGTAGAGGGTTGGGATGATTTCATCAAAGGCCTACAATGGCAACTTAAGCTAACTTACTTGTTGAACCTAGGGGCGGACCGACCCAAGAGCCTTAACCTCATCCACCCATGTGACGGGTCAATCACCTTAGTTTGCACTATTAGGTGCTACACTAGCGACCTCCTTTTCTTTCTCCCTATGGATGAGGTACCTATCTCGGCCCACTCCACTCCCCTCCCCTTGAGATCCCAAGTGCTTTGATCGGCCAACCCACGAACGACCTTGGCCCAATTTTCTTGGACGAGGATGACCCACCTTTTGGGGACCTTGAGAACATGGAGTTCCTCTCACTAGGAAGCCCTTACCATGATCCCTTTGACCCCTCCCTATGCCCGCATGACCAACCCACATCACTTACCACCCACCTTTCCCTACCCCAACCCACCACGATAGACCAAGCCCACCCCTTCCTAGACTCGGGTTACACCATGAGAACCAAGACTTTGGGCAATATACACATAGGGATTGAGGAAGTGCCCCTCTCCATGATGTTCACCTTCCTAGATCCCATCAATCCTTTCAAGTGAAAGTTCAAAGGCCGTCCTGCAACCCCGCTCCCGGAAGTCATCCTTGAGATAGGAATGCATATGTAGCACCACACACCAATCGGCATGATTAGTAACTCGGGTCCTTTCATTCATGACACCCACATGTCAAGTCGGAAGCATGAGTGGTCCATATTTGGGTGTAACGGCCCTCCCCTACTCAACATTAGTCTCACACACAATAGGAGCATTCATGGATGCTCGGGCCCCCCAGCATTCACCACCCCCATACATGATTGGATCATCTATGGATGCCCTGGCCCTCCTAGTGCAAAGTCTACATGGCAACATTACATAGATCCACATATGAATGCCCCGATCCTCCAACCTTAAGTAGAGAACTTATGCATGATAGGGCCAAGTTTGGATGCCCCGGTCCCCCAATCTTCATCCACCTTGATAGAGTGCATAAGCTTGCTAGGTTCACTATTGATGTGACACCACTAGGGAGATATGTAGCGGTTAGACGTGTAGAGCTGGCAGAAGAGTTATGTTGATCGGAGGAGGCAACCCCTCAGCTTCGTGGTGGGTGATCGGGTGTGTCTGAAGGTTTCTCCCATGAAGGGTGTGATGCGCTTTGGCAGGCGTGGGAAGCTGAGTCTCTGCTACATTGGTCCATTTTTCATCGTCGAGCATATCGGGGAAGTCGCTTATCGGTTGCAGTTGCCCCCGGAGCTAGCTGCTGTGCATGACATGTTTCATATGTCAATGTTGTGAAAGTATATGCCCGATGATTCTCATGTCTTAGAGGTTTCTGTTTGGCCCGAGATGATGCCAGATTTGTCCCTTCCGGAGTACCCTATCTGCATGGAGGATCAGCGTGAGCAACGCTTGTGGAACAAGATTATTTTCCTGGTTAAGGTGGTCTGACAGTGTCATTCTGGTGGTGAAGCATAGTGGGAGTGTGAGGATGAGATGCGACAGCTATATCCCTACTTGTTTGAGTGATTTTCCTTCCCTACTCTTGTGCTTTAGTTTTAAATTTCGAGGATGAAATTTATTTAAGGGGGGAGGGCTGTGATGTTTCAGATTTTTCAGACATTTTTCAGATCTAGGTCCGTGGGTTTCGGATCACTTTTGGGGGTCCCGGAGCGCGTTTTGTAGTTTACGCGTGTTTTTCTCTAACGGATCTTCGGAACCCAGTATAGGGTGAACTGTGGTGTTCTTCTACTTCGGGATGGTACCAGTGCGTCGAGCGTGTTCCGAGGATCGAGAAAATATTTTTTCTCAACGTTTCATATTTTTCAAATTTTCTATAAAAATCCCCATTTTTGCTTTTCTTTTTCCCTTCTTTTATTTTTCCCCTCTCCTTCTTCCCATTGGAGACCCCCTCTCTCCCGACCATTGCTTCCTCTCCCCGTCCGAGCGACCGCGACTTCCTCCCTCTCCGGTTGTAGACGACGAGCCGAGGTGGGCGTGGCGACGACGGCGGTGACGTGGGGATCGTGGTGGCATCATTCTCGTGGTGAGGGCGTGAAGATCAAGGTTTTGATCGTGAGATCGAGATCAGCGACGATTCATCAGGTTTCGAGCTTCCTTGAGGTAGGGGGATGGATCCTTACCCTCTTTCCCGCTTTTCCCATGATTTCTAGGCCGAGGGAAGGTCGAGAGGGGATTGTTTCATGCCGGGAGGGAAAAATCCATGTTTGGGGTTCAAGCGCCGGATCTCTCGTTTCTCGAGGTTTTTGACCATTCTATGGGTATAGAATCATGCTAGGAGGGTTGGGAAGGGTGCAGGACACAGATTCAGAGGGGGGGGGGTGAATGAATTCCCTTTGAAAATTATAGCGAAATAAAACTTTTGACTACACTCAATGAGGTCTAATGAGACCACTGAATACTCAGGAAACTAAAAATGCTGAAGATAGATAACCCAAGGAATCGCGCTGACTAAACTTACAAGTTCGCTCAAGGAACTGGAAGCACTAAAATGCATATGTTTCTATTAAGCACTCAATCAAACACTTAATAGCAATACCAAATTTAAACTGAAATCACACAGGAAATCTTTTGATATAGAACGCTCAAACAACCTGAGAAGGGGGATAGATGATATGGACTTGTACGCAAGGCAAACCACGATGGACAGGATGTTTTTAGGTGGTTCGGCCAGACCCACAGTCTACCTACGTCCACCCCTCACCCCAAACCGGAGTGAAGCTTCCCTTGCAAAAGCAAGAACATCAGACTCAATCTGCAACAGACGCTGCCTAATAGCTTGACCCAGAGGAACACTCTCCCATGAGTTATATTGACCTGGTGTGGCATTGCACCACCACATGGGTGCGTGATTGATCTATGACAATCCACCATTGACATGAATTACTTGATTTGTACTTGTTGTCCTTATGGGTTCTTGCTAGTTATATGGCCAATTCATACATGATGTTATACTTGTAATATTCTTACATGATATCATTTCAACTTTATCTTTCCTTTTCATATATTCCTACATTATCATGCCATACTGCTTGTACTCCAGTATTTTGTTTCATATCATTGAACTGTTTCATGACATTAGTGCATCTATCTGTCTAATATATTAATCACTTAAAGCATCCTGATTATAGAGAAATAAATCCTACTGGGCATTCGCTCACCCTGCATTTTGTGGTGTTTCAGGTGACTCAGATGAAAAAGACTACACAAATGGGGACAGGCAAGAGTGACTTGGAGCGTGTGAGACTACCCTTATAGTTAGGAACATGAGAGTCTTATAATTTTCCTTATTTTAGGATATTGTGGTAGTTCAGTAGTTATTGGATTGATGATAATCGAAGGTGATGTATTAGAATCTGGTTTGATTATTAATAAAAGCATGGTTACTTCTTGTGCCTATGTTTGGAGTTGTTGTCTTATGATTGTGAATGTCCATTAGCTCATGCTCTGATTGACATGATTGATATAACTGTTATGTTCTGATATTCCACGTCGGGACGTGACAATTTCTATGATAGCAGAGCCTAGTTTATTAGGACCCTAGGTTTACCAGACTCGAGTACCACTCAAACGCCAGCCCGGTGAGTGTGGAGCCGAAGAACTTCAGGAGATAGGCTTCATCAGCAGCGTAAGGGTTAATTTAGTTGTTCAATGCATTAATTGTTTGAGTGAGAACTGAAAGGTTGAGAGAATATCTTTTGTATCTCGCGTTTATCTTAATCACACTTGGGCTTGAGCTAATTAACATTAGTTATTTTAATTCCATTGTGTTTTGCTAAGAAAGTTTTCAAAATCCGCCATCTCGACAAGGGGACACTTCAACCCCCCTTCTTGTCCGCCATCTCTCTGGGCCAACATCTCGTCAGAGCCCGCCATCTCACCACCCTTTGTCTTAGGCCTATCTCAATAATCTCTATCATTTCCCACCGACATAATCGGTACAACTCAAGGACTTAGGCCTCCCCTCGAAGCCTGATCTCCCTCTATCCATTGGCTTACACAGCCTGCTCCCCTGCTATCTACCAGCTTTCTTGGCCCGCTTTCATAGCCCGCTTTCACAGCCCATTTTGTTGCTATCTATCAGCTTTCAAAACCCACTGTTTGCTTCTAGCTGAGACATCTTGTCAAGACCTATCATTTTATCTCTGACCCAGACTTGCCATCTGAATAAAATGACCCTCATTGGCCAATGTCAATCCCTTCATCGTACCAGGACCCATCGCTATGCATAAAACCCTTTTCCTTTCGCGTTGGCATTAATGTTTTACGTACTCTCAAATGACCAACTTGCAGGTATTCGCATCCAGCAGAATGAGGATATATGGGGAATGCATGTATAATAATGATATATACATATATACCTATATATAATATGAGAAAAAAATCTCTTCTACATGCTTTTGATTCTGAATGCTTGCTTGCCTTGCTTGCATGCTTGCCAACAATATAGTTTAATCCAGCTCTTTCATGTTTTCTAGGGTCGTGCTTCCTTTCTAAATAACGCTGCCCCGATTCTAGATATGTGTGCATCATGGCATACAGTAAGGAATGAAAAACCAATCTACGGTGAGTGCATGTGTCAAAGGGAATAGTCATTGCTATTCTGCTAGTGTAGCTCACAAAATATACCCGAGATAAAACTCCCACACTTCACATATAATGTGTTCAATAATCTCTAACCATAGGGATGCTAGAAAGTTCCTCCTAACACTTCATGGATGCTTGAATCTCTACACCCGCACAAAAGGTAATCGTGAGGAAAAAGTTGCCTACCCCCTTTGTTAAAAAAAAATGATGATAGTGATAACTAGAACTTTTTGAGTGACAGCTAGCCAGCCCCTCCTATGGCTCATTAGGCCCAGCTTAGGGCCCCAACCAGTTAGCCGTAACCCACGGTGACGTCAACATTTGATTGGGGTTACCCCCGGTCACTCAGCTCGCGGGTTTACCTACCCTCAGCATAGCCACCCGGGCCAACCCGGGAGCTCCCCGACGACACGCCACGATGTGTGGCACCCAGCAACGAGGCCGGGATCCACCCCCAAGATCCCCCATCCAGCCCTCTAAGGTCAAAGGGAGACCTATTTTCGTCAACCACGGGCTTTAGAATCCCATAGCACTCGTATGCGGCCCGTACACGCGTGTCGGGAATTTTCCTAAACACCTTGTGGGCTCCCGTAGCCCAGCAGTTTTACAACAAGTCGGGGGCCAACCCACGGCCCCATCACTCCAGCCACATCCTATGACGACCCTCCAGCAAGTCGGGGCCACCCTCGACCCTCAGACATGCGGTGGCAAGCCGTTTATTTTCAGTTCACGGGCTAACCCGGGACTACCTGTCAACTTGCTGTATTATGTGGCACACACCATGAAGGCCGGGACCACACTCCCGGGAGTCACTCTCTCAGCTCTTATGAGCCCTTGCCTCAGCCCAAGGCCAAATTTAAGGCCCACCAGTCACTCACCAAAGCTGATCGATAACCCAAGGTGTGTCAAAAATTTTCTCGAACACCTTGCGAGCGACAACGATAACGCGACATCGACAAGCCCACACGGGCCAATCCCAGCATCTCCAAGCACTCCGTCCTTCAAAGGACATCCCCAGATGACAAAGGGTGACCCCCGGGGCCACCCCTCGGGGTCACGGCTCGCCAAGGGGGAGTTCGCCCCTGGGCACGACCACGCCCCAGGGAGGGCGAATCCCCATTGGGGGGCACGCCCTCCTCCCAGCCAAATGGCCTACGGCCAGCCCAATATCTCCTAGGTCCGTGCAAGATCTACCGACGTACCCGTGCGTGAAAGGATTTGGTGACGAAAGACTCAATGACGGTGCCTCGAAAGCACAAAGTCACACGTCGGGGTCCACATGCGCAAGCAATACTAGTCCAACTCCAGTATCCTCCAGTATCTTTTTTGTCCTCTTGTAGTTAGTCAAAGTGGGACAAAAATAGCAAAAAAATGAGATTTTATAGAGGTGGGGACCGCCCCCTCTCTCTCCCTAGAGTTGCTCCACCTAAACCCCTGCTCCAACAAATAAAAAGTTTTTTTTTACAAAAAAAACTAGCCCAGCCCCAGTCCGGATGGTCGGTCACCGAGGATGCCACGCCCGTTGCCCCCGGGGACACCTCTGGCGGAGTTGGATCGGTTTCGGCCTCCGCAAAGTATGACATCGACTCCGAGTTCATAATCGACAGGCCCGCCTCCCTGGTTCATTCTGAACTTGGGACCGTTGCGGGGGGAACTGTTGTAAATGTCAGTATCCCGGGACAGACAGATGCAACGCTGACGGATGCTGACGGGATCAACATCTCCACCCTCCTAGCGTCACTCAACGTGGACCGCGCCATCCCTCCGCACGGAATCGCAGGGGGATACGGAACCCCGTTCTTTGACCAGCAGCAGGCACCGGGTGCTACCTCGGCATATCCATTCCGTGCGGCCTCCACCGGTGGGATCGCCGTGGACAAGAACCGTGGGTACCTCTACGCATCTACGTGGGGTGGATATCCGTTCGATTCCACGCTGGACCTGGATTCTTACGGGATCGTCATGCACCGAACGGACGGGGAGGTTCTTCTCAAGTTTGCGGCAACTGTGGGATCTGGGAATGGGCAGTTCGGTCAGGTTACCGCGGGTCCGCCCGCAACCTACCTCGGTGGACCGACTTCGATGGCCCACGATGACGTTCTGAATCAGCTCTACGTCTATGATGAGGCGCACCGCAGGGTTCAGTGCTTCAATACCGCGGTGTCCACGCTCCTCTCGACGGGACCGTCTTTCCTCTGGGCGACTTCCGGGAACTTCAACACCGGGTCGAACCCGAAGAACGCCATAACCGTTCATCCCCAGACGCACGAGATCTATGTCACCGACAAGGCCAGCGCGACCGGCGTCTTCCGCAGATTCCAGTCCGATGGAACCGACGTTGGTACGACCGTTGGATTCGGGAGCAACGTCTCCTACGGGAATCCTCAGCACCTTGCGATTGACGAGGAGGGGAACTTCTACGTTGCTCACGTCAGGAGTTCTTCGACGGTTGGACCGACCGGTATAACCAAGTGGGGGCCATCGTTCAACTCGGGCGACTTCATCGGCAACTTCCCCATGATCCCCGATGCACGGCTCGGGAACTCGGCATCCTACTTCGGATACGCTCGGATCAAGTTCTCGCCTTCGGGAAAGTTGTGGGTTTCTGTCATCGGACGAAACTTCCTCGTTCAGGTGAACCGAGACACTGGCGCGGAGGAAGACAGGCTCTACATCCCAGGTCCGACCCTGGGCCCCACGGACTTCTACGACTTCGACTGGTACCCCTGTGGGTCTTGTTTCGAAGAGTAGCAGTGCCATGACTTGTAGTGCTATAACCTTGAGAACCTAGGTTTTAGGCAATGTTGAACCCCATAAAGTCCACAAGCAATTTCTGGCATTTTCAAAAATTTTCACAAATAAAATGCACCATGTGACGGTCATAAAACTACAAGGAATCGTCATCATCACATGGGTGCTTTTGAGGGGCCCGCTAGATGGGACTTTTCACAAATTCACATGTGCTTTTATGCACGAAAATTTCATTAAGTAGTTGATGAGCGGAGTGGAGTTGCTCACTCACGCGTGAAATCGACTATAAAAAGATTTCTAAAGACCTCGGGGTGTTGTTCCCCACGTGGCTGTAGTCCCTTGCACAAAGAAGGCCAAAAGATGACGAAGGAGGAGATCTCCACGTGTTGCAGCCTGAGTCCCAACAATAAGAAATGGTGATTTGAATAGGACGAAGGTACCTTTTATAGCCATAAGGCCAAGGGAGCAGGCCCCGCTCCCCTCTGCCCCTTCTCTCTTGAACGGTGCAAAGATCGGAGGGGGACCCCCTCCGGTCGGTTGAAACCAGAGGGGGGGCCCTCCGAGGGGGGACCCCCTCCGTCGGCCTACACACCGGAGGGACCCCCTCCGGTGGTATTAAACTGGAGGGGGGACTCCCTTCGGTGCTTCCTTGACCCGAGGGACCCTCTCCGGTCATCGTACACCGGAGGGGGACCCCCTCCGGTACCTGCTAGGCCAAAGGGATCCCCCTCCGGTCACTCTCCAACCGGAGGGGACCCCTCCGATCCTCCTTGTTCTACGTAAAAAAAAAGGAAAGAAAAGAAGAAGAGAAGATGCAAGGGGGGGAGGGGGTCATACCTTGGCTCTTCGCCTTCCACTGGTGCTGCTGCATAACCAGAGTCTTAATGCCTCCCCCTCTCCTTCCAGCACTTATAAAAGGGAGCCTAGAGCTCCAAGGAAGAGGGGTTCGGACATCGGAGCTTAGAAGAACAAGAGGTTCCTGGCACTTGAAGACTTGGAGAGCTTCCAAGAGACCCAAGTGAAGAGGAAGAAGGCTGTGTCCCCCTTCTCTTGCAGCTGGGTTCTCTCCCCAAGTTTGAAGATCTTTTTTGCAAAAAGACCCTCATATAGTCATATTAGGGTATATTGCTAAAAGACCCTATCATGAAGAAATATTTTGTATTGTTGTAAATTCATGACAAAAAGATGTCAAAATTTTATGGGAAACCCATAAATGTTCAAAGTCTGGTCCCTTATGCAGAAGTCCCTGTAGATTCCGGGGATAGGGGGAAATCTTAGGCGTTTGTTCCCGGCGTTTCTACGCTGGAGTCGTACGTCTATCGTAGTTCTGCGCAAAGCTTGCGGGCGCGGCCATGTGTTGATGCTACATGGCGGCGGAGATGGGGAGCAGCGGTGCTACCATGGGTTTGGATGATCAGACCGAAACGGAGGCGTCCGGGCGTGAACTGGAAGGGGTTGCTTCGGAGAAGTCCCATGAAAACGACGGTTGTGGGGTTTCAGGGATTTTGGATGTAGAGCGCGGGGATGGGGACCAGTGTTCGTTTGACACTCCCTGGGAGACGTCAAGGGTGCCACGGCACTCTTCTGAGCTGGGCTTCTCTCCCCGAGGTTAGTTCTCATTTACATTCGTCACTTTGGATTTTTTTAATTATTATTTTTTATGTTAGCTATGTTCACTGTTAGATTTCTTCTACAAAGTCTAGCTTTAGTTTTCCAATGGATTATTGGATACAAGTGATATCCCGCTGGAAGAAAAATAACAGGAAAGGAGTAAAACGCCCCCTTCCCCATGCTCTTAGTAGCAAAGGCTGTTCTTTGCTTTTGAATATTGAAAACTCTGTGCCCTGGTGTTGATGATGTGGTTTTTTGATTTGAAGTGTGGAAATTCGGAAAATTCTTCACATTCTACTTAGAATTCACTCTGACTTGGTCATTAGAAAAATCCGTTTGCTGTATGAAGTTTCACTATGAAGGCACTTCGGCATAGTTACTTGTTATCATCTTGAAGATCTGCACTAATTAAAACGGTGTGTTTGTTTTCGTTGATGACAGCCGGCTTTTCCTTCACATAAATAGATGAATAGTCTGTAGGGGGCTTTTTGCCCTTTTCCCTGGCCCAGGCTGCTAGGAATTAGAATTGGGTATGAGAAGAGAATCTCTTGTCTCTAAAACCAGCATTCCTAAAACCAAAGGCAAAGAGTCAGGCAGACAAAAGGGGGGGGGGAGCTCTCTGTTCTTTGTTGTCTTGTAGCTGGATTCTCTGGAAACCCAAGAATCCTTAGAATGGGATTTTGACTTAGCACTAGACTTGATGATTATCCGTTTAAAATTCGAACCGAATTCGAATTCGTATTCGTTTAATCGGATAGTTATCCAAATAAAATATCCGACAGATAATTTAATCAGATATCAGATATCCGATTATTAATCAGATACGAATTCAGATATTGGGATATTCATGTTGGATATTATCTGACCGAATATGAACCTTAGATAAATATTTAAGGACACACATATTGAGGACAGGAATCATTTCATCGTATGGCAATTCATTATCGTCCAGATAGACCATGAATCTTTCTTTACTTTCAATCGTTCTTTCCTGGACCACGATTTCATTCGCCAGTCGGTCCACCGCAAAATTTGATGGCAGTTCATAGGTTTCCATCCGGTCCTTTGTTGGCAGATTAGGTATTTCCGAAAAATTCGACATTGAGCAGCACGACATAGTTTTTTCCACCTTTCATTTCATTTAGTTTCTGTTCGGTTATCTCGGAAGCATCGCCATATTTTAATACGGCCGCTGCTGCATTATAATAATCCCGAACTAACGCCTGATTTTCAGCTACCAACTGGCCGTATAAATCCTTTTCCTTGGCCTTTGTTTTAGCCGCCCTGTTTGCCGCCCTGTCTGCTACATCCTGCGCCTTTGCTTCATCAAGTTTAGCCTTAGCCATATCACGAGCAGCGGCGGCGGCCTCCCTTGTAACGCGCCCTAAATTTTCTGTTGGTGCTATATTTTCGAGCTTTATACCCTTAAACGCATTAGCGGCATTAGTAGCAAATTGAGCCATGATAGCTTCGGCTTGTTTGAAGCCTGCTGTTACAGCGGAAAAATCCGCGTCCATCACAACTTTTAATCCTGCTAGTTCCATTAATTCAGTTTATAAGCTCGTTTTAACACATCCAATTCTTTTACCGATAACATCCGCGGCCGAACCGATCTTTTAATCTTATCCCAAGGCAATGGCATTATATCCGTTGCCGTTCCTTTCGTACCATTTACCGCCGCTACCACATGCACTATTGCCCTTGTCTGCTCCCAGCTTGTCTTTAACTCTAAATCGCTTCTTTTTCCGAAGTAATAAACCCTTCTCTGAAAGTCTGAAAAGCTCATTTTGTGGTAAAAATCATCGCTCAATATTCCAAGTTCACCAATAGCCAGATTAAGCACGTCCGGCCATTCTAACGGCTTGTCTTTTTTGCGGCTTTTTTTACCGGAACGGCCTTTTGCTCCCCCAATTTTTCGGGTATTAACGCCTTTACGACTTCCAAAAACATTTCAGCCCATACCGGGTTTGCTATTGCGTTTGGAACTTTTTCAAGTATCCCAAACCCTTCTACCGCAGTAGTTTTAGTTAGGTTCCCGTTACTTAAATTGAATGCGTCACTGCCGGCGGCAATAACCGTTGCCCTTACTTCAAGATCGTCAAGCATTCCACCTCGTACCGATTCATTGCCGATAAATTCCCCAACAATGTATTGGGTTGTTTCGGATAAGGCGATTGCCGTCCTCGGAGAGAAGCACGAGGTTTGCTGCGCTCTCTTCCACGGCTTCGACTGGTCACGATGGGCCAAGGGCTCACCGGGTGAGAAGCTGGCCCTGATTCCCGCCGCTCAAGAGCATATCCTGGCCCAGGAGAACGGGAAGGAGCGGCTGATCCAGAACGTCACAGAACTTTCCCGCGCTTTCGCCCTTTGCGCGACGAGCCATGAAGCGGTGAACATCCGGGACGACGTGGCATTTTTTCAAGCGGTGAAGGCGGCCCTGACGAAATCGGCCTGGAAGGACAAGTCGCCCGACGATCTCGATGCCGGGCGCGCCCAGCAGCTCACACAATTGCTGAAAACCCAGCCGGGCCTGCCCGCCTGCCACCAGACGCGCCCCCGGCACGCCGGGGGGAGACATGTCAGGGCAGTAGTGGTTGTTGATGGTCTCGTTGTCTTCAGGGCACCCGCTCGCCTCACACGGCACCCACGGCTGGGGGCAGAGTCGGAACGCGGCGTTGCAAACGCAGTCCTCCCGACGCTTGCGCTTGCACAACCGCTCGTACATCCCTTCGGTGGGCGCGAGGTTCTGCTCCGACAGCAGCACCGCACACTGACATGACTTTGCGGCGCGGCGACGCCCTGGACGAGCGTCCGGCGCCACCTCGTGCGCGTCGATCGAGACCGCGACGTCGGCTGCGGGTTCGGCGTCGACGATCGCCGCATCGATCTGAGGTGGTACTGCGATCGCGGCGACATCCGCGTGCTCGCGCCCGCGCCAGCACATCCCACCGAGCGACAGCGCGCCGGCGAGCACCGCACCGGCGAACACGAGCGGCCACCATCGCCGCCGGCGTCGCGCGGGCATCGCTGCCGGATCGCTCGCCACGCGCAGCGCCGCGCGCATGGCGTCGGCGGTCGCGAATCGATCCTGCGGCCGCTTGGCGAGCGCGCGCTCGACCACCGCGGCGAGCGGCGCCGGCAAGCAATTGCGTGTCCGGTCGCGCGAGTTCAGGATCGCCGTATTCTTGATGCGGCGTCCCGATCCCGCGGTGCCATCGCGCGATGACAGTGCCACCGATCAAGAGCTGTTCCCCAATCTGTCGATGGATCCGCGTCACAGCCGCTATTTCGTGAACGTCATCGGCGACGTGAATGGTCCGTTGCGGCTGTCGGACCGCCGTCCGGAAGGGTCGTCGTGGTATATCCGCGTGAGCGACGTGGCCACGACGCAGGCCGATCTCGAATCGGTACGCCTCGGTCCCGAAACTTCAATGGAGCAGCAGCGAGTGCGAGACATCACGTTCTCGTTGCTGAAAGAACATGCCCACGCTTGACCAACTCCGCACCCAGGCCGAGGACGACATCGCTGGCCTCCTGCGCAAGCTGAACGGCGACCGGCGCGATAGCGTGCTGGCGGCTATTGAGCGGTACGGAAGTGTGGCGACGGTGCCTGACTCGTTCTGGGAGGAACTAAAGCAGGCCATCGACGCGGACATTGCCGCCATCCTGCTCCTACTTATGGTCCCGACCTACACCAACATGACGAACCGAGTGGCACGGATAGCCCCGGTCGACCAACCCATCGAGAAACCGACCGAGGACCAGATTCGCACGGCGGCGGCAGAACGAGCGGCGAGCATTGGACGGCAGGCGGCAGTTGCCCACGTCGACTACACTCGCAGCCGACTCGAAACCGCTTGGCAGAACTACCAGAGCAGGGCGGACCAGATTGACGCACGGAAGCAGCTCGAGGCCGACGTGGCGGACATCATGCCCACGAGGCCCGACCCCGAGAAACTGACCGCACCCGACACCACAGCCATTACGAGCACCACGCGTGGAATTAGCGATGCTGAGATAGCGGGTGCAAAAGACGAGGGGACGCGTCGAGGCGTCCAGGTCGACGTTCGTTGGGTCACCGAAAAGGACAGCAAGGTCTGCCCGATCTGTGCCCCGCTGAATGGCAAGCCAAGCATCGAGTGGGTCGACCAGTTCCCGAGCGGACCACCTGCGCATCCGAACTGCCGGTGCAGACTAGCCCCCTACGTCCAAGGCGACAACGAAGGCGGCGACACCAGGCCAACCGACGCGAGACGAGAGCCCGCGTTGCCGTACAGCATTTTACCGGGTGAGACGAACCCACTTTAGGAGCGATGAGGATGGTATCTGCCTATGCGACCATGTTGGCCGAGCAAGGTGGGCTCGCGACGTGCGGGGAACACTTGGGGGTCATGGTCGGCGATGATGCGTCGAAGTGCCCGGCGGGATGGGTGTTTGTGGAGAAATGTAAGGCTACGCCGGAAGTGGTTCAGTCTGCATTAGATGCTGCAAGGTGTGGCCGAGATTCTTGGCCCGAAAGGAGCTAGTGTGATTGCAACGGAAAGCAACAAGCCGAAACGACGACGACCGCAGCAGGTCCACGCGCGACCTTGCGACAAATGCGGATCGGACAATACGCGCGTGAACGGCACCAAGCGCATCATCCGCCAATGCAAGTGCGTTGACTGTGGTCATACGTGGCAACAGTTCCAAGGGCTCCACGCTAGCCCCCTCGGCAGATAGCCAGAAACGTGCTAAAAATCATGGGGTACGATGAATACTGGCATTGCATTACACTGGGAGTACTTTTTTTAGAGACGGGTGAAAACCATGAGGCAATCTTGTGATAATTTACAAGCTTTCTAGTACTTTCTTGTTCATGACTTTCTAGTACATAGCCATTATGGTTATGAAGTACATTCTTGTTAAATGAAAGGTGACTTACTTGGTATCGTGCTTGATCATTCTCCATATTATCCGTTCAAACATATGTCCCTTCTCTATAGTCCATTCCTTGTTCTTACTATGGTTTTATTCGTATGTTTATCTCATTTCCCTCTACCTTACTCACTAGAGTAAAAAATTTAATTATTTAAAGCATACCTCCATGTTGATGCAAAGATACCTACTAGGCAAGTGTACGCATACCTATTTTTCTAATCTTTTCAGGAAGTTCAAGTAACTCGGATCTAGATTATGCAAGCGATGGATTCGAGAGTGCATGAAGGACAAGAGAAGCTTAGACGGTCTAGTGGTCATGAGTCATAATGTAATTTTCCTTTTATTGAGCCTATCCTGTAATTTTATTTTCTTGAGTCTAGTGATACAAGGAACCAACACTATGTAACCCTTGTGTTATTATCAATAAAGGTTGAATTTTTGGGTCTATATCTTGTGCATTCCTCTTATGTGTGAACGATTTGCGCTCTGATTATATTACTAGCATGAGGTGTATTGCCGACTATCTGCATTTCCTAAGCTACTTTCGCTGCACACATATGGCTCGGGACGCGACAGTTAAGTTGGTATCAGAGCCTAGGCATAAGTAAGTCCTAGGAAAAAGTCATGTCATATGCTAAGTCTAAGGATTAGGACCCACACCTATGAACCAATGAAAGGGAGTTTCCCACCGATGAGAGATTGGGTAGAGCCCGGGATGAGATAGTAAATTAAGAATTTTCTCTAGGATTAACTCCCCTTCACTCCATAGGAATTAACAAATTACTCCTCTTCTTAGGTACCTTATTCTCACAATGGCTCACTGTGTCAATTGGGATGAGATGCAACAAACTATTGCGAGTCTTACCCAGGCCCTCCAAGCTATGTCCCATGCTGGTGCCAAGGCTGGCGAGGGAAATTTACACGATAATTTTTGGAGTTTAAACCCTCCATGATTCGATGGATCCTCCAACCTCGATGAAGCAGAAAATTGGATCGACGAGATGAACCGCATATTTGAGGTCTAGCAAAGCGTACGACCTGCATGGCTTGCACGACACGACGCGATGGAAAGATGTTGCTCGCGGGGAACACGATGCCGGTCAAGGCGACGAGCGCCTCGCATCAGAAGATCACGGCGTTTGCCAAAGGTCACGAGGTCAGCGGCGACAAGAAGGGCCGCGGCGGCAAGGAGCGGCACTACGACGCGACCCGCCCCGCGGACGGTGACGTCGAGACCTATCGGCGGCTTCAAGGCCATCGTGCGGGGACCCATGCCGAGCTGGATATCGTCGACTACGAAGCACAGCACCCCGACAGCGCGACGCAGAGCACCGGGGCCATTCACGTCTCGTTCCCGTGCTGCATGTTGTGCGCCGCGGTGATGGTCGCGACGGGCAAGCACGGTCGCGTCAGCGGATACCACCTCGACGCCGTGATGAACTGGGTCGCGCCCCTCGTCTTGTCGGATCCCGGTGTGCTCGCGAAGTTCCTCGGGAAGACCGCGGCGATGGCGGTCGGGGACAACGGGAGCATGCGAGAGCTGCTGTTGCGGCGCCTCGCGGGGAGTCACAACGGCTGGTCGGGCGTGGCCGCGCGGCTCGACGCAACTGCATCTCCGAGTACGTCGGCGTCGTCGAGCGATCAGGGGCACAGCTAGCGCAGAGAAGCGTCGCGACATGACGCGCCGCGCGTGAACGTTTTTGTACAGTGGCCGACGTTATCTACGTTCGCTACCCACGGCCGGTCAGCGCGTTGATAACGTGGTGCGATGGACGTGGATGGAGTGGAGGCCATACTGGCCGCGGTCTGGAAGCGCGTGCTCGGTCGCGAGCACATCGGGCGACACGACAACTTCTTCGCGCTCGGGGGCCACCCGGCGCTGCTGATGCTCGTCGGCGCCGAGATCCGCGAGACGTTCGGCGTCGAGCTGTCGCAACGCGATCTGTTCGACGGCACCGACATCGCGAGCCTCGCGGTGCTGGTCGCGTGCGCGCTCGTCGAGCGCGTGCGTCGCCTCGAGCCCGCCGCCGCCGAGCGGCTCCTCGCCGAGTAGCGCACGCCATGCGCGTCGTCCTCGGCATGAACCTGCCCTACTTCGGTCGGCCGGGCGGCGCGCTGAAGTGCAACCGCCGGCTGATGGAGGCGCTCGGCCGCGCGGGCCACGAGGCGACGATCGTCGTCCCGTGGTTCGGCAGCGGCGTGCCCGGCCGCTCGCGCGCGCGCGTGCTGGACGCGCTGCGCGGCGACGGGATCGCGGTGCACGAGGGCCGCGGTGTCGACGTCGTGGCGATCCAAACGATTGGGATTGGCCATGAAGTGGATGGACTTTATTTCTTTGTGCCGGGGGAACACAATTGCTTTTCAATCCTCTACACCGTCACTTATGGACAAACAAGCTTAGGAGGTTACTTTGTGGCACTTTAGATTAGGGCATTTGTCTTTCAGTTCTTTGAGAGTCTTGTTTCCTTCTCTATTTACATCACTTGATATGTCCTTTCTTACATGCCAAACTTGTTAATTGACAAAGCATTGTAGAACCATCTTTTCTCCTTCTATGAATAAAAGTACTACACCTTTTGAGCTAGTTCATTATGATGTTTGGGGACCTTTCCCTGTTTGTTCCCTGGATGGGTCCAACTACTTTATTACATTCATTAATAACTACTTTCGTTGCTCTTGGTTGTATTTGTTGCGATCCTGGGATGAAGTACCTCGTGTTGTTCAAGCGCTTTGTAACATGATTAACACTCAGTTAAACATGAAAATGCCAACATCTTTCTTGAAGATGGGGGGGTGCTTCATGAGTCCTCTTGTGCATATTCTCCTCAATAGAATGGAGTTGTTGGATGGAAAAATTGGCATCTTGAAACTGCCAGGGCTCTTTTTTTTTTGCAGCGTCATCTGCCCAAATCCTTCTGGGCAGAGGCAGTTCTTACTGCCAGCTACATTATCAACAGGATGTCATCCAATTGTTTATGTGATCATTACCCTTTTGCTCTTATCTATCCGGACAGGTTCTTATTTCCTCTGTTACCTTGAGTGTTTGGCTGCCTTTGTTTCATTCATGGCCTTCTCATTGGAGCACGCGGGCACTCAAAAATCTAGCAGAACCTACCCTTAAAAACTCACAGGATTGGAATCGAATTGGGCAGAGTGTCTCCTCCTCTTTGAAGATTTTAAAGCCCTTTGATTCGTGGGAGGGGGTCCTCTATTTATAGGAAAATTTGAAAAGAACGCATCCAGAATAAGGGACGTGTTCATGTGAACGCGTCCCTCTGACCAGGTGCGTTCACCAATTTAATATTATTTTCTTTCAAGAATTCACATCCAGGGTCCTAGACGCATTCTCCCTTTTCCATAAACACGGCACCGAAAGGCGTCGAAAGCGAGTGGTTTCGACGCCTAACCTTGACTTCTAAAGCCATGTCTGGTTAGCAAGACCTTTTCTTGTTTTTAGATTTATCTAAATTGTCAAACTGAATGGCAGGGCTGAGTAAAATGTTGACTCAAGAACGCATCTTAGGGGGCTAACACATTTTTAAGAACGTGTCCCATGATACCGAGATATGCTCTCACCGCTTCAATGGGTACCTCTATTTTTCTTCTGGTGCCTTCGACATCGACGTTAAGTTCCTCTTTTTCAATAGTTTAGTTCAAGTTTAGGATTTAAATTTTTATGAGGCACCAACAGTTGTCTTTCGATAGCTCCATTTTTTGTCTGTGTCTTTCAAATAGTTATCAAGGTTTTATATCAGCATCATCGTATTAATTACGCCCCACTTGGGTGGCTAGCTAGCTAGTACGTGCCATTTTAGTGACATTTTGTGCAGGGCATGGAGGATGGCACCCAAAGAGAGAAGAGAGTTAGGAGTACGTACTGGAGGAAGCGGGAGAAAGAGAGTCTTGAAACGAATATATGTGGGAGCTTAAACTTGCATTAAATTTACTATAAAAGTAAGTTTACTTTTTTCTTTTAAAATACATTTGAGTATTAGAATCTTTTGATCTTGCCCATGAGCAATTGATGCCGAGGGTTGGACTCCGGCTCAGCTCTACTTTCCCGGCTCATAATTGAAGTTGGATCATCAAACCCCTGTACGTAGAGAGAGTCTCCACCTGCTGCCCTCCATTTCTTCCAAGGACAGGTCTATTTTAAAAGACTAAATTTAATACTTAAGGAAGTATCTTAAAAGGAGTATCAATAATATGTTCTCTTTCACATCTCAGTCTGGCTTGCGTCCTATTGGTTGCTCGAGAATATAGAACTAATGTATTAAACCTTTGCAGCCGTAAGGATCTCGATATACATATCCGTACAACAAATTAAACCGCAGATGCAACTATGCTCTATATGTACCAAGATAAATTTGCAATCAAAGGCTGATCGAAGTGATCAGAATGCACATTATAAGACATGTTTGAGGTGTTCCAATTGCTAGTTTTTGGAAAGGTGTTTTTGATAGGGATTAGGAACATCACCATTGCTCGAAGAAGCATTTTGCACATATTTTACTCAAATATAGTTAGAAGAGGATCAAATTTGTTTCTTGATCGCACCCTTTTTCACCATTTAATCTGAAAAATTAGTCAATGAAAGGTACGTATGGAATTTAAGTCCGTTGATATCATCTCAATCGTCTAATCTAAAGAATAGGTGCTCGATGTATATAAAGACTAGTGGTGAAAAAAACATGGCACCGTGTGCAAGTCTAGCTCTGATTAGAACATGTTTGCAGATATCGCCGGTCATTATAAGTATGCTTCGACCTAAAATTAGTAGTATTTTGTGCATCGAATCTCCGGTCACGCCACTCCCGCGCTGTAGGGCTTCGAGTGTCGTGGTCATCCCGTCGACCTCGCGTCACCGAGCACGACGGTCACGTAGCCAGTCCAGGGCGCCGCTGCGAGCGCCAGCTCGTCGAGCGTCTGCGGCGAAGGGAACTGCCAGGTGCTGACGTCGTGTCCGAGGACGTCGAGCGAGCCGCCATTGTCCCATCCAACGACGCAGACACTAGCTGCCGAGAACCACGAGTGGCCAAGGCCAGATTGTGTGTCGCGGTAGAACGTCTCGTAGGCCGCGTTGTCCAGCGTCGCCAACTCGTCCCACACGTACTCGCGCGGGACGTGTGTGAACCGAATGTTCCGGTGACGACGCGACTCGACGCCGGCATGCTTGAAGACGACCCCGGTCGGCGTCACCGACGCGATGCCATCGTCCGTGCGGGGTGCGATGCGCGGATCGCCATCGAGCATCAGCGGGCAGTGCGGAAACCAGAGGCCGTGTGCCTGCTTGTCGGCCAGCTTGGCACCTAGGTAACCGACGATATCGCTCTCGTAGCCAAGGACATCCCGGAGCGCAGTCGATGTCCACACGATCGACCACGGGCTGCCGTCAGCAAGTTCAATCTCGACCATCCCGGCATCTGCGTTGAGCGTAACGCCCCACGAGTCGGAGCTCGGCGGTCGAGACGCGTTGAGCTGCGTCTCGAGTTCTACGACAAGCTCGTCGACGAAGTACGTGCCCGGCGTGATCGTGACCGTCGTTGGCCCGCCGCCGCCGTTGGTCGCGGAGAGCGTGACGCCGGACGGGACGGTCATGCGTGCCTTGATGTACTCGCCGGCCATTAAAAATCCCCCGTGATGGTGCTCGCGCGAGCGCTCCCGAGTGCCACCACGCGCTCCGCCTTGCGCTGGCGCATGCGAGGCGAGTCCTCGCTGAACGAGTCGCCCTGGACGATGTAGATGGTCTGCGTGGTGGTCTGCGGCTGACCACGCGACGCGCCGTCCGCGTAACCGCCAGTTCCGGAGCCTGCGGCAGACGCTCCGCCCGTTCCCGCTCCGCCGCCGATGCCGGCAATCGCAGCAACACCGAGACCTGCCGCTGCGGCAGCCGCGCCGTGAACGGCAGCCGACTTGAAGTGGATCGCTGCCGCGCCGGCAAACAGCGGGTTGGCGAGCGCACCAAAGCCGAGACCGAGTTCGCGGATTGCCTCGACGGCCTCAAGCTTTCCGAGGCTGAGCAACTGTGCCTGGGCCATCGACTTAATGGCCTGCAGGACGGAGCCGCTACCGCTCGCGATCGTCTCGTAGGCTTCGCCTGCGATGTCTGAGAATTTCTGGAGTGCGGTGCTGTACTTCGCAACCTCGTCGACGAAGCCATCAGACCCATAGGCGCTAAGTTGGGCTTGGAGCGCCTTCCTGAAGTCGAGCTGCGCACTGAGCTTGTCCGGATCGATGAGGCCGGCGAACGCACCGCCGTTCAGATCGACGAATGACGTCGGCGTGTTCTCAAGCTCAGCGACGAGCGCATCGGTCGATTCCTTCGCGTTCTTCGATGCAAGCTTTGCGATCTCCTTCCTGTACTCCTTCGCCCGCCTGATCGCGTCTTCTTCCCGCTTCTTTCGTTCGTCGTCGCGCTTACGATAGTCCTCGTCGGTAGCGCGCAGGGCCTCCGTGTACTCCTTCGTTGTAATCTGACCGAGCTGGAGCTGCTTGTTGAGCTTGGCGACAGCCTCCGCCGTCTCCTCGTGCCTGCGGCGCATCTGCCCGACGATGTCGGTGGAGTCGGCCTCGGTCTTGTTCAGGTCCTTGAGTCGACGGTTCGCCTCCTCGACGGTGATGATTCCCGAGCGGCGTGCGGCCTCGATATCCTTGATTGAGTTGACGCGCTCCAGGTCCCGCTTCCTCTGCTCCAGCCAGATCACGCCGTCGGTTCGGTTGAGCGCCTCGAGCTCGGCCTTCGCCTTCATCAATTCGCGACGAGCACGCTCGACGTCGGGAGAGTCTTGGCTTAGTCCGGCCTTGGTGGCATTAAGCCGCGCCTGGTTAAGCTCCTCCTCGGCGACTTCGACCGCATCGCGCTGCCCGTGACGAAGCGCGCGCATCTTCGTCTCGCCGTCGATGATTCGCTGCAGTTCGTCAGCGTGCTTCTTCGCGGCCTCTGCCGCCCTCCTCTCCGCCTCAGTCTGCTGATTCGTTACCTTGATGAGCCCGACGAGCGCGCCGCCGACGCCACCGATCACGGTGCCAAGCGGGCCGAATGTCGAGCCCATAGCGGCACCGTTGGCGGTCGCCTCGAGCATCGATTTGGCTGTGCCGCCGATCGTGTTGCCGACGAGCTTCGAGATCTTCTCGATGCCGTCGAGCGCAAGCCCGGTCTTCCCGAGCTTGTCCGCCCACTGCTCGAGGCCCTTGTTGCGTGCGTTGGCCGCGTCGAGCTGCGCCTGGGCGAGCTTCTTCTCTTCGCCCTGGAGTTCCTTGAGCTTGCTCTTGAGATCGCTTACGTCGCCTTTGAACTCAATGAGAACGCGAGAGCCGATGTCAGCGAGCCCCATTACGCGCCCCCTCCGCCCTGGTCCTTGGGCTTCGCGATCCACGCGGCCACTTCATTGGTGGCGCCTTCGAGAATCAGGAGGCAGTCGGCGAAGATCTCGGCCGGCTCGTGCTTGCCGAGGAAGATCGGCAGCGTGCCCATCTTGCCGTGCATGCGGGCGCTCGCCACCTCGCCGACCTCAGGCAACTTGGTCGTGTAGCCAGGGCAGAGCGTGTACTCGCCCTTGTGCGAGGCGTCGAGGTTCACGGGCGACCACGGGCGCGCGCCGGCAATCGGCGGCTCGTAGCCGCATCCCATCGCCTGGCGAATCGTGGCTCCGTGCATCGCTTTACACTTGCCGCAGTCGAAGTCGGTCTCGTGCGGGTTACGTCGCTGTGCTTCGTGGACCCACGGCCATTGCCGCAGGCCCTCGATCAAGAAGGGCTGGCGTTGGCCCTCGCGATCGCGAGCGCGCCGAGCTCGACAGCAATCTTCGAGGAGAGGCCGGCCGGCAGTCCGATCTTGTCGAAGAACGTCAGCGAGGCGATCTTGCCGAGTCGCGGATGCTCGAACAGCGAGACCTCTGCGCCGGGAAGGTTCGCAACCGAGACCAGCGCGCAGCGGAACGCGAGCACGTTGCACTCGATCGGGTCGTCGCCGAACTTGCCGACCACGTACGCGTACTGTTCCGCCGTGAGCGGCTTGAGTTGGAACAGCGTCGGCTCGCCAGCGCCCTCGACACGGAGCGCCGAGTAGTCGCCGGTCTCGCGTGCCACCTTGAGCCTGTGGCGGTACTCCTTGTCGGCGGCCTCGTACTTGGCGAGCGCTTCCTCGGTGGCGTTCTCGGGCGGCTCCTCCGGGGCCTGCACGAGCGACGGGTCGCCGCTGAATACGGCGCTGTATTCCTTCACATTCGAGGGCAACTTGAGCATTCGAGTCCTTACGCGGAGAGCATGCGGAACGCCGACAGCGTCAGCGGGCTCGTCGTGACCGTGTTCGTGTAGGCCATGCCGGTGAAGCGCAGCCGGTTGATTCACCGACGTAAAGGGTACCGAAGGAATCGATCGGCAATGACGAATACAGGAAGCCAACATAGAGATAAGGCGGGATTACCTCGTAAAGAAACATCGCCCCGCCGGTGCGTACCTGGCCGATCGGGATGCGCTGCGACGGCACCGCGTTCTTGACGTTGCCGCGCACCTCCGGGGCGTTGACCGCTGCAGGCGAGTCCGTCGTCGCCCCGGATGATCCCTGCCCGGTCTGGGTCCGCGACAGCGCGGCCTGGGCGTAAGACAGCCCGACCGACAGGGCAAGCGGCGTGGCGAAAGCGACGACCGAACCGATCGTCCATGCCGCGGCGCCAAGCCCGACGGCAAGAGAGGCGTTGATCGCAGCGGTCGCCGCGATCGATGCAATGGCCGTGATGACAGGCATGTCAGAACGTCTTCAGAAATCCGGTTTCGAACGGCGCATAGCCGCGGCCGCGATAGAGCCGAACCATCGCCGCGTTACGGCGCTCGTCGTCGAACCGCCCCATCGAGAGGCTGCAGGCCGCGCACCCGTTGACGCGCGCCCATTGCTCGAAGTCGTCGATCAGTTCGGCGCCGTGCCCCCGCCGGTCCGGCGCGACATACCAAGCGACCTCGGTCGCGATCAGGATGGGTGCCACGAACGGGCGAGCCTTCACGCCCGCGAGAAATCCGAACACGCCGCGCTCGTCACACAACAGTCGCGTAATGCCATCGACCGTATCGATCGTGCGCACACGGAACTGTTCTCTGACATAATCCTCGTCGAACGGCAGCCACGCGTGGAATTCGTCGTGATAGAGCCGCGCAAGACGCAGCAGCGCGTCAAGATCGTCGAATGTCGCGGTGCGGATCATTCTTTCGTCCATGACCGCGTGGCATTGGCAAGCTCGGGAATCAGGTCGTAGCCCGTGATGCGCGCTCCGTCCCGGTTTCGCAGGCGCCAGCCTTCCAGATATTTGTTCGCCCATTCCGACGAATAGACGAGGTTCTGGGAACGCTCGATCGAGTAGACCGGCTCACCGACCGTCAACTGAATCGTCTGCACGCCGCTATCGTCGGCGGTGTGATCGGTCTGGCGCTGGGTGCGGCAATCGCGTCCAACCACAATGACCGTGGCTATTACAACGAAGGGTATGTGTACCCAGACTACCCGGTCTATGAAGGCTATTACTATCGCGACGGGTATTACTGGGACAATGGCGGGCGCTACTATCGCCCCGATTGGATGGCCCGGCATTACCACCCCCGCGAATATTACCGGGACGACAGCGCCACCGAGCTGAAGCAGCGCGGCGAAGGCAAGCGCATCGAGTACATGATCCGGGTGAAGACGCCCGGCGGCCGCATGTCGCCGGAGCAGTACCTGGCGCTCGACGAGCTGGCGCAGCGCTATGGCACGCGGGTGCCGGTGTTGCGGGATCTGCGCGATGGGCGGGAGCTGGATTGGCCGTTTGATGCCGAGCAAGCGTTGCGCTGGCTCGGCCATGTGCAGTCCGCATAGCCGTCATGCCGGCGTTGGCAGACATGACGGCCGTCTCGACGCAGCCGAGGGCCTCGGTGACGGTGGTCGGGGTGGCGGGCAGCGGCTCGGCGGTGTTGACCAGGGCCAGCACGTCGTAGTCGCCGCTCTTGTCCCGCTCCCGCGCCGCGCCGGTCAGCAGTTCGGAGGCGATCGCATAGTCCCGCGTCCGGTCGAGTTCCGCACCGGTGACTGCATCCCAGTCGGTGCGGTTGTCCAGCGTGGAGCACTGGAGCGCGAGGATCGCCTCGAAGGGATGGAACTCCGCGATGCTGTCCGCGCGGCTGGTGGGCTTGAGGTTCTCCCCGGTCGGGCACTCCCCCATCGCCACCGGCAGCACACACGAGGTGTCGCGGAACTTGATCCCTCGCTGCCAGCCCTCCGGTAGCGGCCTGCTCTGCGCGAGCAGACCGCTACCGGACTGAGGCCAGTCCAGTTCTACGGGAACCGGGATCGGCATGACCTCGACCTCAGATCGAGGTCAGGCCGCAGCCGCAGGAGGCGTCCACCGTGACGACCCCTCGGAAGGCACCGCACCCGCGGAACATGACCTTCTCGAAGGTCTCGGCGAACGCCTGCCGGTCGTTCGTCGCGTTCAGCGTGGAGTCGGTGATCTCCGTGCCGAGGTCCAGGGTGCCACCGTCGAGGAAGAGGAACGCCTCCTCCGGGAAGATGTGCACGCCGAAGTCCGCCGGCGGGAGATGCCCCGACTGCGAGTGCGGGTCGATGACCCGGTGCGTCGAGCCGGTGTAGGTGCCGTCTCCGACTTGAACCGTGACCGTGAAGCCTGAGAAGTCGATGGTGGCGATAACATCGAGCGCCTTCTGGATGGTTAGGAACGCGCCGCCAGCGCTGTCCACCAATCCCGTGTTGCTGTCGCTGCCGTCGGTGCGGACATAGAGCACCTGCGTTCCGCTGGGCAGCAGCAGCGCGCGGATATCGCTCGCCAGCACGGAGAGGATGCGAATATTGGTGCCGTCGTCGATAGTGGGGTAGGCAACACCCAGATAAAAGTGAACACGAGAATCCAGACTAGATCCACGAAGTGCCAGAAGAGACCAAGGATCTCAAGACGGTTGTAATCACCGTGATCGTAGTGGCCTTTACGAGCATTGATATATTCACAAATAAGGTAACCAACACCTGTTGCCACGTGAAGACCGTGGAAACCAGTTACGAGATAAAATGTTGAACCGAAAAGAGAAGTACCGTGGCTGAAAGAGTTAAGTGTAATCCCCTTGTGAACAAGGTGAGTATACTCGTATGCCTGAATACCAAGGAAGGTAGCTCCGCCGATGATCGTAACAAGAAGCCAGTTAAGCATAGCTTCGCGGTTTTTTGCCTTACATGCATCGATCGCCAGAACCATTGATACTGATGAACAAATAAGGAGGAATGTCGCGATACCTGAGAGGAAGATCCCTAGGTATTCAGCTGGATTCGGCCAGTCTAGTTTTGAACGAAGAACAGCGTAAGCAATCAGGAATCCTGAGAATGACATCGCATCCGTCACAAGGAAAATCCACATGCCGATCTTACCTGGAGTCGCGCGAGCGAACTGTGGATCAACTCCACCAATTAAGGGATTAGAAGGATGATGAGCGTCGTGACCGTGGCCTGCCATAAAGGAAAACTCCAGAAAGATAAGGGATAATTGAGTTCATTGTACACGAACCGTATGAAATCCCGCAACCCGAAGTGCCGAAAAGAATCGGGAAAATATGCATCCCCGACTAGTCGCAGCACTTATTTTTTATTAACTGCCATACTTGAATGGTGTTGTTTCTTAAGAGAACTGCTAACTCCACGCCTCTAATCAATCAATTGTGTCTCATCGTTTTCATTTTCGTTGTGGAACCGCTGAAAGCTTGCTTTCAGCGGTTCATGCTCGAGGGCAGTTAATTAAAGATTAGTTCTGCCCTTCTTCGAACTTGCAGCCTATTTTGAATTCAATCTGAGTATCATCAACACTTCTGTGAGACATGACTCTCGCAATAAGAGGGTCATCAAGATTGAATTCTTCAAAGCCCATAATCTGAATGAGATCACCCTTAGGAAATAGGGCCGGCTCCATAGAAATAAACGACAATCCCCCTTGGGAGAGATCAAACAGTTTGAACGTCTGAATGTCATCACTCAAAAGAGTTTTCACTTTGACGAATTTATCTTTTTTAGGTCGAGCTCTCGGAGTTTCGCGTTTATCAGCGAACAGTTTATCTTCTTCATCGAGTGTAGGATTGAATTCGTTGTTCAAAAATTCCTGGTCGCCGTGTTCAACCTCGGTTACTACACCTGGGTCGAGCAACAGGGGGTTTCGGTCGCGGACTTCGAAAGGCGCCGCTCTCAAGCGTTTTGGACCGGCGTCCAAGACTGTTGGCGTCATTGGAATGACCTGACGATTGAATTCAACAAGGAGGCGATGAGTTCAAACGCCTGACGATACGGGCATTGCGCTGGTATCGGCTTCGTCGACACGATCTAGATATCGAGTTGATTTCCGGGACGCGGCAGGCCGAGCTCGGCGAGGCGGACGAGCCCACCCGATCGCCACCCCTGCCACGCGTCCGATGCCATGGCGCCAGTCTCGTTGGTCGGTGTATCAGCGCAGAGGTGAACCGGCCACACTGCCTGGGAACGACGAGCCCTCCGCTGCGTCGCCACCCGTACACGATCCCCGGACGATCCCCGGGACTTCCGAGGTCGAACTGTCGCACACCAAGGGTCCGGCTCTGTCGTACGGTCAGCCCGCGCTCACGTACTCCCGGAGCGCACGGCGGATGGTGTCGGAGACGCTGATCCCGTCCTCGGCCGCCCGGAGCAGCAAGTCTCGCTTCAGTTCCGGGTCGAGGCGGACCGACTCGACCGACGATGCTGCCGAGCCCATAGGTGGTCGGCCGCCCCTTCGGCGAAGGAGCTTGTCGACGTCGTAACCCCGCTCCGCCTCGTCGGCCAGGCTTGTGGTCGGGCTGCCCGGATTTGAACCGGGGACCTCTGCGTCCCGAACGCAGCGCGCTAACCAAGCTGCGCCACAGCCCGCCGCCGGTGTGGCCACCGGCTACCTGGAGATCTTAGCCGCGGTGGGCGCCCGGTCCGGAGGGCGCGGCGGCGGGGGTGCCGTTGGTCCCTGCCCGGCCCACCGGCTCCGCTCTCGCCGCCCCCTCGTCGCCTGTCTCGCCAGCAGCCCCACCGCCGCCCTCCGCCTCCGGCGGCCGCCGGTGGGCCACCACCTTGACGATCCGCCGCTTCTCCATCTCCACCACCCGCAGCTCCCACCCCTCGACCGGCAGGGCCTCGCCCTCCTCGGGGATGTGCCCGAACCCGGCGAAGAGGAACCCACCCAGCGTGACGTACTCGCCGTCGGGCACGTCGATGCCCAGCCGCTCCCTCACGTCGTCCACGCTGGCCATGCCGTCCACCAGCCACCGGGCCCCGTCCACGCGGACGATGGCCGGTTCGTCGGCCGGCGGGTCGAACTCGTCGTGCAGCTCGCCTACCAGCGGTTCGACCAGGTCCTTGATGGTGAGCACGAAGCCGTGGCGGACGGCGGCGCGGAGGGCGGCGGCGGGGCGAGGCCCGGCGCGGGCGCCACCGGCGGGTTGGACGGCAAGGCTGTGTAGGGCACGGGTCGGGCCGGCGGCTCGGCGGTGGCGACGCGGTTCGGATGGGCGGCGAGCTTGTCGTCGGCGCCGCCGGGCAGGCGCAGGCGGCGGCCGACCGTCAACCGGTCATCGGCCGACATGCCGTTGAGCTCGGCCAGGGACCTGGCGTCGGTACCGAAGCGGCGGGCGAGGGAATAGAGGGTGTCGCCAGACTGCACGCGATAGCTGGTCTGGCGCTCCTGCGACACGCGCTCGGTCCGCTCTTCAGCGCGCTCCGGGGCGGGCGCTGCCGGCAGCTTGATCTTCTGCCCGCGGCGGATGCGGTAGGGCTTCTTGATGTGGTTGAGCTTGGCTAGGGTCTCGACGGCCACGCCGTGCTTGTCGGCGATGCTCTTCAGGGTGTCGTGGCGGCCCGCGGTGACCGTGGTCGGCGCGGCGACCCGCTCTTCGGCGGCGGCCTCGGCGCGGCTGGATTCTCCGCGGCTGGGAGCCGAGCGGCTGGCGACGGCGCCGATCTGGTCGGGCAACTTGACCTGCTGGCCGGGCTTCAGCCGGTAGGGCTTCTTCAGGTGGGTCAGCCTGGCGAACTCGGCCACCGAGATGTGCGCCTGCTTGGCCAGGCTCTGGATGGTGTCTCGCCGGCGCACGGTGATGGTCGAGGTGGTGATGTCCTGATCCTCGTCCGAGGGCGCCGCCTTGGCCGCGACCTTGGCCTTGGCGGGGGCCTTCGCCGAGCTGGACGGGGGCGCCTTGTCGGCGGCCGCTTCCTCCTGTCCCTTCAACTCCAGCACCTCGCCGACCTGCACCTGTTGCCCGTCTTTCACGGTAATCAGCGCACCGACCTGGAAGCCGACCGCGGGCGGTTTCAGGCGATCCGGACTCGCAAGGAGGCCGGCACGGTGCTCACGCGCCCACTGCTGCTCGAACGGGTCTGGGAATTCGATTTCGATCCGCGTACCAACATCGTCGAGACGCATATCAGCATGCTGCTTCGCTCGCCCAAATAAACGGCAAATAGGTCCGACGATGCCGGGACCCGGATCTACTCATCTCAATCATCCAGAACGAGCGTGAGCAGGATTGGGTAAATTGTCCTTGGACAAATTGCCCATGGACAATCCGTCCAAGGGCAAATTGCCTAATATAATCGGCGACGCGATGGCGCTATTCCGAGGGCAGGTGCAGCATCGGCTCGACGGTATCTTCCTTGCGACATCTCCGTATTGCAATTCTGGTATCCTTGATCTTGACGATGGGCGGCTGCAAAGCCGTCGTCCTCGATCCCGCCGGCGACGTCGTAGGCGTGTTCGGTGACGGATGCGTAGCCACGGAAGCTGGCGGTGTGTGAACCGTCGTTGGAGCGGCGGAGCTCGCAGCCCGTTGCGAGGCGGGCTTCTTTGCCGAGGTCGAGAGTCATGGGGGCTCCGGAGTGGGGGCTAGATGAGGAGCAGAAGCTCTTGTTCGTCCTCGACACGGGAGAACGAGATGGTCCCCGAGAGCTCGGCGTGTAGTGCGCCGAGGGTGGCGTGCGCGCGGATGCTGTGGGTGCGCCGTGGCGGTGGTTTCGGTAGCTCTTGCCGCGGGAGTGTTCCGCCTTGCGTTATGAACGGTTGCGGGGTGGGCGTCGGGGGTTCGACGGTGACCGTCGCCGACGCCGTTAGCCCACCCAGTGCCGCGTCGGCAGTCAGGTGAACCGTGCGGGTCAGTTCCGCTTCGGCGGTGAGCGCACCGAGTTGCGCGTCGAGCTCGAGGTCGACCGTCGCGCCGCCGCTGGTGGGGATGAGCTGAACGACGCGGGCAGTGCGGATGGTCACGAGATTTGTTTCACGGACCAGGGAAACGCACGGCCGGTACCGGCGGTCTGCTTCAGCGTGAACCTGACCGCACCGGAGTCAGTGATGCCCGTCGTGATCGGCACCGATATGGCGATGAGCGCGTCGGCGTTTTGTGCGTCGCTGAACCGTTGCATGTAGGCGACCCGGCGGGTGCCGGAGGTTCGGACCATCTCGTAGACGCGCAGTTCAACGACGTCCCCAGCGGCCATGTTCACGAGGTCAACCGACAGCAGGTAGGTGCCCGCGGCCGAGGAGTCGAAGAGGGTGTCTTCGGTGCCGCCGCCGGTTGCGGTTTGTGAGCCGTCGGTGACGGTGATCGTCATCGCTGCTCCTTCATGGGAGGGTCACGACGATCACGTAGCCGTCGCCGCCGTCGCCGCCAGCGCCCGAGGTCTGGCCGGTCGTAGAATCGGGCGCCACTCGCCGATCGTGCGGAAGGCGGTGTCGGCCCAGGCCACCGTCGGCGAGGCGGCCGCCCCAGCCGCGACGGCTGTTCGCGTCCGCGTTCGGGCGCTGCCAGGTCACGGTCTGGTCGCTGTGCGAGAACAGCTGCGCGGGCACCGGCACGGTGCCGGCCTCGTACTCGGCCTTGGTGATCGGGTACAGCAGCGGGCCGACTGGCATGTCTCGCGCTCCGCCGGGCTGAGCACCCGCGCCAATATCCTCTCGTCCGGCTGGCGCGACAGGAACGGCGCACTCTGTGATCCGAAGAAACTGGTCTATTTGGAAAGCCGACGGTTGAAGATCGCGCAGGACATGGCGATTGCCTCGGTGACCTTCGAACAGCAGAACCAGACGGGCACGACGTCGCGTTTCAGCCTCGTCGATCCGCGCGCGCTCGGCGGCAAGAATCCGAAGGGCAAGAGCAATGGCGCCTGGTCGGTGCCGTCGCCGCCGCCCGCCGCGCCGTCCTGGGCTCGGGATCAGCCCTGATGCGCGGCTCGGAGTCCTTCATCACCCGCGTGTCGCTGTCGAATGCGAACGACGGCGACGTCGAACAGACGGTCGATCTCTCCGGTTTCGCCGGCGAGAAATTCACCAAGGTCTATCGGGCACAGACCTTCGGCCTCTCGTCCAATCCGCCCGATGATGCTGTCGGGCTCATGTTCGCGCTTGGCGGCGAGCGGTCGAAGGCTGTCGTCGTCGGCGGCGAGGCGCCGAAGCTGCGGCCAAAGGGCAATCCGAAAGGGACGTCGGTCCTTTATGACGATCAGGGCAATGTGATTTTCGCCAAGGGCGACGGCATCGAGATCCGCATAGGTCTTGCCCGCCTGCACCATCGCATCCGTGACGACACCCATCAGATGCTCGGCATGGCCCTTGCCGAGATCGAGCACCGACCGGGCGTCCCGCGCGAAATCGAGGCAGAAGGCGAAGTCGGCTCCGCCCTGGTTTTCAAGGTCGTAGAACTGGACGAGGTCCGGATCGTGATAAAGCTGGTCTGGTCCGTTTCCTGTCATGCCGCTCATCGATGGTCCTCGTCGCTTCGCGTCGTCATTTCAGTTTGACATACAGATTGTGAATGAGACTGCATAAGTTATGCAGTAAGTGGATCAATCTGTTCATCGGCTGTGTCGCCGGCACAGCGGTTTCATTCGTTCGAAGGCATTGCAGGGAAGACTATCATGCGGGTCAGCATTCTTGGAGCCGGGGCAATCGCGTACGGCATCGACATGGATGCCGCGTTGGCGGTCGTGCTGCGGCTGATCATCCACCAGGGCCGGCTCAGCCAGAACACGAAGAGCGCGGCGACCCCCGCGCTGACCACGATCGCGACGGTGCGCCAGTGCCGACGGAACTCGAAGGAGCGCGTCCCGAGCGGCGTGAGCGCGAGGATGACGACCACCACGCTCGCCGCCGCGGTCGCCTCCCAGAGCTGACGCGGCGATGCGCCGAGGTCGGAGACGTAGCGCGGATTGTTGTGCAGAAGGTCGAAGATGCCGATCCCGAGCGTGACGCAGCCGGCCACGGCGAACCCGATCGCCTTCGCGCGCAGCGCCGGCAGGTCCCGCGAGCGTCCGACGCCGAGCAGGATGAGGGCGACGCCGCCGAGCGCGCCGACGAACTCCACTGCCCCGTCGATGCGCGTGAGCCCCGAGGCCCCGGCGAGCGCGCCGGCGACGACGAAGTCGGCCGTCCGACCCGATTTGATGCCCGACAGCAGCCAGGTCGCCGACCCGACCAGCACCAGGGTCGCCATCGTCTCGCTGTACGAGGTGCGCGAGAGGTAGATGTACGGCATCGCGATCGCGAGGAAGCCGACCGGCACCAGCGACCAGATCGGCCCCATGATGCGCCGGGCGAGCGCGTAGAGCGCCAGCAGACCGACCGCCCCGATCAGGAGGTTCACCAGCACCGCGCCCCAGACGCCGCCCAGCCAGTAGCCGATCGCGATCATGGCGGGCAGTCCGTTGCTGCCCTGCAGCTCGATGACGGAGGCGCCGTAGTTGCCGAAGGCGCCGAACTGCGGCGCGAGGCCCGCGACCTGGTTCGACAGGTGGATGGCGGCCGAGATGTCGATCGGCGAGCCACCGCTGTGCGCGATCACCGCGCCCTCGATCAGGTAGATGCCGGGATCGCGGATGACGTCGAAGTACTCGCTCGCGAACGGGATCTGCACCAGGAACCAGACGAGCGCCACCGCGACCGCGAGGATCGCGCCCAGCCGGTAGCGGCGTCCGGTGCCGCCCGCCAGCGGCGAGAAGCGCCAGGTGAGCACCAGCACGATGGCGACCACCGGAAGGAACAGCCACCAGAACATGATCCGGAACGCGGCGAGCGTCGCGGCGACCCCGAAGACCACGCAGGTGATGAGCACGATCCGGTCCGGCAGACCGCCGAGACCACGCGAACGCCCCAGCTGCGAGACGGTGGACGAGGATGCCGGGGCCGGCGAGGCGAACACCCGGTCGAGCAGCAGCGTCACGAGCCTATGCGCTGATCAGCTTATCCGGACAGGCGCACGAACGTCGCGTCATCCGAGCTAACCCAGAGTCCGCTCATGGCGCATTCAGGCAGGGACGGCTCTAAGCTTGAGATCGTGCCCAGACCTCAACTTCAAGACATGTGTGAAGAGCGTCAAAGCCAAGAAGCACCGCCGAAATCTTCGCGCTCCTGTGCTCTTGAGCATCCAACGCCGCTCCATGCTGGCGACAGAACGTCGACAACTGCCAGCCGTGGACGCAGAAATTGACGGTCTGAGCGGGTTCTAGACTCTCAACGGCGATGCCTAATAGGTTGCCGAACTCGTCATAAACCGGGCCACCGCTGTTGCCGGGTTGAATGGCGGCGGACATTTGAAAATGGTGGCTTTGCATGCCCACCTCGGCGCTGACCAAGCCCTCGGTGATGTTCAGCGAGTGCGGGAGGTGATTTCGCAGAGGAAAGCCAAACGCATAAACTCGTTCACCGAGGCGCGGACGGTGCCGTAGTCGAGCGAGAGATCGACCTTCCGGTCGCCGATCTCGCCTTTCTTCAGTTCGTAGTCGTTCAGCTTGAAGAGCGAAGAAGGTCCGAGGTCGAGGATCGTCCGATCGGTCATGAGGAGCTTCACGGCTCCCGTCGAACCGGTATTCACGATCGAGCCCTTGTAGAGCTTGTCGCCGGGCTTCAGGAAGGCCATCTGGACGTTTCCGCCCCCCTCGCCGCGCGCGAGCACCTTTCCGCTCACGCTCACCGCGCGCGCGATGTAATCCTCCTCGCCCGCGCGCGCGGAGACCGCGACGAGCGCCGGGACGACGAGCAGAAATAGAAATCGAGACATCTTCCGGTCGTTTTTCACAAACGTGCTCCTTTAAAGAGACCGATAGAGACTAGGTAAAAGTTTACCAGACGCATCGCACAAGACAAGCTAGCAAATCCAAGTCGTCTAAACGCGGGTCGGTCGGACGGGAAAATTTGCAAAGGGCGATGCCCAGGTTAGCATAAAGACTCATGAACTTTTTCCGAAGCTCGACGGATCGAGCGGGGTTTTTCAGGACGATTTTTTGCTTTCTCGTCGTGGGTCTTCTCGGACCCGTGTCGTCCGCGACCGCCGAGCTCGAAAACCAGCTCGAGCCGGAGTACGCGCTCGCGGTTCTCGATTATAACGCGAAGGACTTCGACAGCGCGCTGAAGATGCTGAACGAACTTCAGAAGAAGGCGCCGACCTCGGTCGAGATCCTCGAGCTGAAGGCGATCACGCTGAAGGCGGCCATTGTTTTGGGCACGACGAGCGGTTCGGCGCCGAATGCGTCGCGCGCCTATGCCGTGCCGGTACCATGCCTCTCTGCGCTCGTGCTTCGCGTGTGTCCTAGAGCGACGCTTACAGCGACGCTTACAGCGACGCTTAGAGCCACGCTTGGAGCGACGCTTATTGCGCCGGGACAATGTGCGAGTGCGTGCACCTGTTCAGGTGGCAGACGTTTCTGGCGACTTCACCGACTATGTCTTTGAGGTTTCCGGTATAGTGCGGTCCCGGAAGTTCTGTATCCAGGTAGTCGCAGGATATCGCATAGTGACCGGCTTTGGTGAAAGCGTTCCTGACTATGCCGCTGAACTCGCATCCTACTAGGATGTTCATATCTGTGTGAGTCTCACTTCCTGCCAGATGTTCCACATCTCAGACTCGATGGTGTAGAGCTCGCGGCGTTCGCATGCCATGGCGGCGTGGTGCAGGCATTCTCCGAGTAGCTGGAGTTCTCGCCTGGAGAGTGATTTCCACATGTCTTGAGTATAACAGAAACCCTCCCCAGACGCTAGGTCTGGAGAGGGTTTCATTACCGAGATTCTTAGTCTTCGGCGGGTGTGTTGAAACGGAACGTCACGTTTGTCTCAGGAGTACGCTTCTCCTTCACAACGAGCCCGTTGTCAGTCGCGTACGACTTGACCTGGTGCCGGAACGTGACCGCGGCTTCCTTCGTGTCAAAGTCGACCGAGAGGAAGTCGATGCCCTTACTCTGTGCTGACCAGGTCGCGGCCTCGGCAAGTTCGGTTTCGACGTCGGTGTAGTCGGTCCGGGTGGTGGTGTACGAGACGGGGGTGAAAGTGATGGGCATAACATTTCCTTCCGTAGATGTATTATGCCCATCCTACCACACAGAATCTACTTGAGGTACCTTCCCGAAATAAGTCTTCCCCGGACCTGGGGCCCGGCGATCCCGTCAATCGTGAGATCCTGCCAGGCCTCGAAGTTCCGGACCGCAGTCCGGGTCATGACACCGAACGCACCGTCCACTGCGAGGCCCCTGCACCCGTAGTGATCAGTAGCGTTCAGAGCCTCCTGGAGAGCTTTGACCGGGGTACCCGACGATCCGTACTGCAAGATGATCGATGCGGGCCACGCCTGGTTTCCGGACGTTACAGCCCCGGCTGTGGGGTTGACCCGGATGGGCCACGGGTCATCATAGATGACTGACACGTCCCAGTTGGCGGTTGACCGGTACTGGGTTGCCGGGATGGCCACGGTCGTGCCCCCCTTATCTGAGGAAACACTCTTCTTTTCTTGGCCTTGTCTCTTTTGCACCGACGCCAGGCAGTCGGTTGAGGAGGAGGCAATCCCGACTGAGCCAGAGATAATTGTGGTGGATGACTCACCGGCCGTCGTTGAGTCGCGGGCTCCCGAGGGCTCTTCTCGAGCCCGGGACAAAGGCAAGCGGGTGGCCCGGGAAGGGGGTCCTGAGCGGCAGGGGACCAAGTGAAAGGATCCCGTGGAGAAGATGCTACGGGATTCTATGAAGGCTCAGTCCGCAGAGAAGAAGTGAGCAAAGAGGGCTGGGGCCGCCCACTCGGTCGAGGATGGTGCTCACTCAGCTCTCCCCTCCGCCGAGCTAGAAGGGGCTGGGCATATTCGGCCAGCTCCCCCTTCCGCCGTGCGAGAGGGGGCCGATGAGGTCATGGAGGTCGCAACAGGGGCAGGCGACTCTCGGGTAGTGGTGGCCGATGCTGGAGCATCGAGTGAAGCTAGAGGGGTGCAGAGTGGAGGCGTCAAAGCTGAGCCAATTGAGGTCGGGGGGCCGAGAGGAGACGTGACTGAACCCCGACCGTCCGAGGCAGGAGAGGCACGGGATGTGGCGGCCCCGTCCGAGCCGTTCGGTGGGGCTCCCGAGGGAGTATCGCTCAGAGGGGGAGCCCACATTTCGGCCACTCCGGAGGGGACTGGCTCTCTTCTCGACATCTGGGGTCCCCTATATCAGAGGTGTCATAACGTAGCCTTGGGGGTAGTGCAAGGAGGAGATAGGCAACGTCCTCCGTCCACGGTCCTTGAGATGATCATGGAGGGTGATTTATTTATGGCCTAGATGGGGGCCGGCATAGCCGACGCCTATACTCGGGTGGAGTCGGAGCGATCAACTTTTGCTTGGGCCGTCAGCATGTCCGACAGGAAGATCGCTCGGCTCACTGCTGATCTTGAGGAGCTTCGACAGGAGGTCACCCCACTTCGGGAATAAGCAAAGTCGAGCCAGGCGGAGGCTCGGGCATCCGCTGAGGAGCTGGCTCAAGTCTGCGCCTCTCTCGAGCTGAAGAGCAAGCTTCTGGAGCAGGAGCATGCGGCTCAGATCGAGCACAATGACCAGTCGGAGACTGAGTGTGCGGAGCTCGGGGGCCGAGCCGAGGAGGCTGAGTGACTTCGAATAGAAGCTGAGGTCACGCGAGTCGAGGCAGAAAGAGGATGGCTGAGGCGGAGCAGAGGTTGGCCGAGGCAGAGCGAAAGTCTAATGAGCTCATGAGCATGGTGGAGTCAACAGGAGTGGAGGCGCTCAGGCAGTACAAGCGCTCAGAGGCCTATCAGGCCGACCTCCAAAAGGTTTCCCTCCCCTACTACGAGTCAGGCTTTTGCCGAGGCATCCGGAAGGGATTCACCCAGGGCTATGATCGAGCTATCTTTTGGGCTGAGGGGCAGGTGCTAGGGGTGGTCAATTTTCCATCGGGGCAGCGCTATGACTCAGATGCGGCGTCCTCCGACTCTCCTTGCTCGACGCCGAGCGAGAGTGCCAGTCATGGGGATTCTTCCGCGTCCGAGGGATCGCCAACAACGGCTGCCTCGAGAGGGCGCATGACCGAGGCAGTTCCCACGCCAGTGGGGTTAGTGCCTGGGTCAGCCATCGCTGAGGGTGCCGAGGGTAGATCACCTGGTGCCGAGGAGTCTTCATCCCCCGATCCACAGAATGGGCCCGAGACCTGATGTATCTACTTTTTCCTTCTCCTTCTTTATATGTATTTCTGCTTGAAAAAGAATTTCTCCTTTTGTGTATTTCTGTAAAAAGCCTACCTTTTGGAAAGTATAGGGCAGTGGCGTTTAAATATGGACTTACTGTTTCTTTCCACCTTTGCCGTGGTTTGACCAGCGTATCTGCAGTAGTTGGAAAGTATCGATTTTTTTTTGTGCACACTTCGCATGCAGATTTGGCAGGCATCTGACTAGGCATCCTTCCACTTTTTAGTGCTTTAAATGACTAGCCACTTTGCGTGTCTCGCTGGTGGGGCCGAGAAATATGAGTTGACCATTCGTAGGGAAAGGCCCCTTTAGTGTGTTTTCGAGGGGAGAATCATTTAAGGCAAATAGCTCCCCCTCGCCTATAAAAGGCTGAAGGGCGTCTCTTCTTCCTCCACTGCTTAAGGCCTTCCCTATCAGTCTTTCCTCCCTCCTTCCTCACAAAGTGTTGTGCCATCATTTTGAAGCATAGAAAATGCTCCACAAGACAAGGATTGAGATGACGGGGGAGGGTTTCTGCTGTTTCGGGTCTGAAGGGGGTTTGACGGCCGGCGGGCAGGTCTCAGGGGGGTTCGACATGTGGAAGCATGTCACCTTCCTGTCCCTGTGTCGTTAGCAAATTTTAGGGGGAAGGTAGAAGCGTTGGAGGATGGATGGGGGCAAACGGTAGTAGCTGCTCTTCCACCTCTCTCTCTTCCTCCTCCCTTCCTTCTTCGCCCTCCATCTCGCCGCCTCGGGGGTGGCCTCTCAAGCTTCCTCTCCAGTCCACCCCATCTAGTGCCTTCTTTGCCCTGGATCAACCTCTTTCTTTTTTGTTATTTCCCCTCTTTTCCTTTTCTCTCTCTTACCATCCTCTTTTTCATCATATTTCGTTGGAGGGATTTCTACCAAAGAGTCGGTAGATGGCTCCCTCTTCCTCTTGGCACTTTTCTCTAGAGCTGCCCGAGCAAACGGGGCTGACTATCTTTATCCAAGCCAATTTCTACACCAGGTAGAGTCAGTGGCCGAGCGCAGGAGGGTCAACCGAGTCAGTAGAGCTTGCATGTCAGTACCACTGGATGTACTTTTTCTATATATTGTTTTCGAGATGTGTTCTATCAGCTGTGGCCCATCTAATGTACAAATAGTTAATAAAGAGGAAGGAACTTTCATTTCTATTTCGTGTTGCTTACATGATTTTGAGGGTTGTTCAAAAATAGAACTTGCAAAGTGTTGTCGCGTTCCACGTCTGAGGGATGGGTGTTCCTTCCATAGTAGATAGCTGGTATGCCCCTTTTTCGAGTGTCTCAACCACTCAGTAGGGTCCTTCCCAGTTGGGGGCTAGCTTGCTCGCCACCTCCAGTGGTCGAGAGGCTTTGACTTTTCTGAGGACAAAGTCTCCCGGCTGGAAGTGTCTTTCTCAGACTCTGGTGTTGTAGTATCGAATGAGGCGCCGTTGGTATTCCATTGCTCGGATACTGGCTATCTCCCAGACTTCATCTGCTAGGTCGTGGTTCTCGAGCAATTTCTGTTCGTTGACCTCAGATGAAAAGCAGATGACTCAGAGCGAGGGATCACCAATTTCTAACGAAATTACGGCCTCAGTGTCGTACACCAGCTGAAAATGACTTTCACCCATTGCCGTTCTGGGAGTCGTTCTGTGTGACCATAGTACGCTTGGCAATTCCTCAAGCCAGCTTCCCTTGACCTTATCGAGCATAGTCTTGATGCCTTTTAATATGATTTTATTGGCATTTTCGACCAACCCGTTAGCCTCAGGGTGGGCGACCGAAGTGAAGTGGTTGTGAATGCCGTAGACTTCACAGTACAGTCAGAACATCACACCTGGCCTGATACGACTTGCAGTTGCAGCATCACTAAGTTAGAGGCACTTCTCTTCAACTATCCAGCGCATAGGGTTTTTTGTCATTAAACAAGAGCCGCACGTAGTTTTCGAGACAAGAAGCTCTAAGTTTCGGGACGCTCATCGGAGTTCATTACAGAGGTGATCGAGCGGTCGTTGAGGCTTGATGCTGACATAAGGCCGTGCTTCCGAATTGAGTCCAGGTTGGCAGCATCAGTAAAGTGGAACAGTGTTTTGATGCCATTGCGTTGTAGCACTTTGATGTTCGGCTCAGCGGGTTTTTTATCACTTGCGGCTTCGGCGGGAGGATACTTTGGGACTTCACTCAGCAACACTAGGTCCTTACTAAACCAGGCATACTCTTTGTGCGCTAAGAATATTGCATACGAGCGCCGAACCTCTTTGTTGCGCGCGGTGTGAGTCCAAGGGCTTTGAAGGTACGGTAAGCTCTGGAGGCGACAAGGCCTCGCGCACCTATTTCAAGCGTAAACAGCCAGGGTTGCCAAGTCTTCAGATCATTGATTGCGTCCAGGAGCGATTGATAGCGGGATTCTTTTCGCATTTGAGCAGCAGCAATACCTTCTTCGGCACACACAGTGAGCTCGATCATTATCACAATTCGGGCTGACTTCGACCAGATCACAATATCAGGGCGCTCATTCGTGGCCACGATGGTGGGCGGGAACACAATCTTCGCATCTTCGAAATCTACGAGCAGCTGCCAATCGTTCGCATAATTCAGCAGTCCAGATCTTTTTGGTTTTGTTACAGGGCCTGTTTTCTTTTCACCGGCTCGCACAAAGCACGCCTTGAAGGTGGTACGAGTCTCTTCAGCCAAGGATGAGGGCTTCTTGCGGGCACAAGCACGAATCACATCGCCGAGTGTCTTCTGAATATTCACTAGAACAGAGTCATGCCTCCACGTCTCGCGGCCTTGATCGAGAGCGAGTTTACAGTTCACTAGCACATGGTGGAGCGTGCATTTTTCAGCGGCACAGAGCACACAGCTTTCGGAAATGGCGTAGCCCCACAGTTTCATCATATCAGGCGTGCGCACGGAATTGATCAGCGAGTTGAGCACAAAAGCGAGTAAGCGTGGGCCTGGTCCATAGATAAGGTTCTCCCATGAGAAGTCAAACGGCAGCGCGTCGTCCCAGTGGGTCCACACTCCTTGGCGCACAAGACAGGAGGCATGACGAACGCGTTCTTGAGCATGCGAGTTCGGGCTGCTCGGCTCCATGATCGCCTCACCGTCATAGAAATAGCTCCCCGTCTTCGCCAGCAGGCCCCTTGGCGTCGGGGAGGCGGTAGGTGTCGATGGCGCCGATGGCGCCGATGATCGAGCGGACGAGGTCCTGCTCGCCGATCCCTTCCCTGAGCCACGCGGCGGCGCCGTCATAGGCGTCGAGCGTGTCGAGCAGGTTGGGGTCGCGGTAGGAGGTGAACACGAAGCCGCCCGAGAACGGATCGAAACCGGCCGAGCCGCCATAGGCACCGCCCTGCACGCGCACCTTGTCCCACAGATACGTGGTGTTGAGGTGGCGCAGCGCGACAGCCGTCGCGCCGTTGTGCTCGTAGCCCAGCGTGTAGAGGTTGGCGCCCTTGGCGACGTAGTTGACCTGGCCGGGGAAGGTGAGGCCCTCATTGCGCGGCGCCGACGGCGTCCAGGCGGAGGGCGACACGTCGGAGGCGGGGAGGCCCGCGACGAACGCTTCGAGCTTGGGACGGAACGCGGCCCACAGGCCAAGGTCGGTCGTGACGTTGAGCACCATCGATTTGCGGTCGATGACGAGGTCGCGAATGGCGTAGAGCGCCGCCTTGACCTTGAGCCAGCCTTCGTCGCTGTCGATGCCCTTGAGCAGGTCGCGCAGGAAGAACAGATAGCTCACCCCGCTCGACTGCTCGCCGGCCCATGAGGCCGGATTGAGCGAGGCGCCGAGACGGCCCGCGGCGATGCCGTTGCCGCGGCCGGCAATGCTGGACTCGAAGCCCGCCTTCTCCTCGAGCGCCATCTGCTTGATGCGCTCGCGATTGTCGAGATTGGCGGTGGTGAGCACGTCGGTGATGATCGCGAGCAATTCGTCGGCCTTGTCGGGCACGGCCTTGCCGCGCACGAACAGCCAGGCGGCGACCGAAGTGGTGTCACGCATCATCGAAACGGAACGGCTGGCGCCGACGCCGCCGGTCGAGCGGCCGATGCGCTGGGTCAGCGAGACGAAATCTTCCTTCGCGGTGCCGGTCTGGAACAGGGCGCGCGAGAACAGCGACAGATAGGGCAACAGCTCCGCCGGCACGCGGCGCAGATCGAAGCCGATGCGGACATGGCCGCGCGACATTCGTGAAGCCTACCAGAAGGCGCAGAACTGAGAGAATTCTCGCCTCGGCGAAAAAGAAGCGGGAATGACTGCAAACAGGACATTCCCGCTTCAGCTCGCGGTGGGGAGGAAACATCCTTGCACCGGTCGGGTGCAGAAACAAGGCTAGGCTGGTGGCCAAAGGGTACAACCAGGAATTCGGGGTTGATTTTGAAGAATCATATGCTCCAGTTGCTAGATTAGAAGCCATCAGGATATTGTTAGCCTTTGCAGCATCTCATGGAATCAATTTACAACAAATGGATGTAAAAAGTGCATTTCTAAATGGTATCATAAAAGAAGAGGTCTATGTGGAACAACCCCCTGGGTTTGAAAATGATGAACTTCCTAATCATGTTTTTAAATTGCATAAAGCTTTGTATGGATTAAAGCAGGCCCCTCGGGCTTGGTACGAAAGGTTGAGCTCCTTCCTCACCAAAAAGGGATACACAAGAGGTAAAATTGATCAAACGTTATTTTCCAAGATCCAAGGTAAGGATATATTGATTGTACAAATCTATGTAGATGATATTGTGTTTGGGTCTACTGAAACCTCATTGTGTACAGAGTTTGCAAGTTTAATGACTGATGAGTTTGAAATGAGTCTAATGGGTGATTTACAATTCTTTCTTGGATTGCAGATATCACAATGCAGAGAGGGTTATTTTATAAATCAATCCAAGTACATAAAAGAGATGTTGAAGAAATTTGGCATGGAAAGCTGCAAGCCAATCGAGTCACCCATGGGCACAAATGCAACTTTGGAAGCAGATGTAAAAGGTAACATGGTAGATGCCAAGAAGTACAGAGGTATGATCGGATCCCTGTTGTACTTAACTGCATCAAGGCCAGATATTCAGTTTAGTGTATGCATGTGTGCTAGATACCAGTCTAGTCCCAGAGAATCACATTTAGGAGCTGTCAAGCGTATCTTTCGATACCTTGCCGGCACCCAAGAATTGGGTTTGTGGTATCCTACATATTGCAAACTAGATCTGATTTCATATTCGGATGCTGATTATGCTGGTTGCAAAATTGATAGGAAGAGTACTAGTGGTTATTGTCAACTCTTAGGTGGATGTTTAATATCATGGGCTTCTAAGAAGCAACATTCTGTGGCACTCTCCACTGCTGAGGCTGAGTATGTCGCAGTAGGGAGTTGTGGTACACAAGTTCTTTGGATAAAACATCAACTCCAAGACTACAATGTAGATCTTGGCTGTGCACCCATTTTATGTGACAACACTAGTGCTATTAACTTGTCAAAAAACCCCATTCAACACTCTAGGACAAAACACATTGAGATCCGTCATCACTTTCTGAGAGATGAGGTCTCCAAAGGAAATTTCATGCTTCAATTTGTACAAACTGAAAAAGGGTTTTCCAAAAATGGAAGAAGAACAACAAGCCATGGCTAAAACCTTTTAATTCTTCATTGCTTGATTTCTAAACGAAATGGGTACATTTATAGGGGGAAAGGGAAGGTGAAACGACCTATTACATTGATTACAACATTGGAAAACAACAACATTGAAGCCTAATGCGAGTTCCAAGGCTTGAAAAGTCGCCCGGCCGTTTGAACGTCGGTCTGATATCGCGCTGGGGGAAACCAGCGCCTTCATTTCCAGATCGCGCTACCAGGTGGTAGCGCCTTCAGGTGGCGCTACCTGTGGGTAGCGCCTTCTGCTTCAGATCGGCGGACTTCGATCGGCCGTGGCTGCTCTGATTTCCATCAAACTCCTCCACTTCGAGTGGTTCGTCCTCGAACCTAGTGGCTCAGGATCCCAGCTTGTGAGGACAGACTGGATTCCCAAAGCTCTGATACCATTTGATGTGATACGGAGCGGAGGGGTCTTCAAGATTCAGTTTATTATCGCGCTATACCATCCCAGCGCCTTCATGAAGGACGCGCTTGGACGATAGAGCGCGTCCACTGTCTGCAGCTTGACGACGAGGTGGAGCTTCTTCCCAAAATGTCTTCAGATCGCGCTATATGAACCGAGCGCGTTCAGGATGAACGCGCTCGGACGATAGAGCGCGTCCACAGGCAGAGAGTTGACGATGAAGTTCCAGCTCCGAGCTCCCTTTGGGCGGCCTTGGATTGCTCACGGACGAAGGGGAGGGGAAGATTACGAACACAGGGGCTTAAACAACGATGGGGGGACACAAATTAAACACAAAGGGGGCCCTAAACATGGATTAATCAAACCTAATAACACCTAGGATAACTTTGGGGAAGGTGGCTATGGTGGTGGCTAATGGGGGGATGAGAAGGGCGACGGAGGGCGAGCTAGGGTCGTGGAGGGGCTTGACTGGGGCCTCTCACCCGGAACCCACATAGCTCCGGTGCAATCGAGCTCCTCTTGATCATAACTTCGTCCGGGATGGATGTTGGGGGGCGGCGTTCGTCGGTGGGGGAGAATGGGCTTCACACCCGGGGGAGAGGAGATTGGAGGAAGAAGGGCATCACACCCGTGGGAGAAGAGGACGAATGGGCATCCCACCCATGAGAGGAAGAAGGAGAGGAACGGGGCGTCACACCCACGGAGGAGGGGAAGGGGGTTTTCCAAAAATGGAAGAAGAACAACAAGCCATGGCTAAAACCTTTTAATTCTTCATTGCTTGATTTCTAAACGATAAGGGGAGGGCTTGACTTTCTACCCGATATATGAAGCTCCAAAGTGAGGAGATGGTCGGGCTCATCGGGTGTGGGGAGAAATAATAGAAGGTCACTAGTGTAGCAACCAATAGTGTTTGAGCTTTTGAGCTACCCACACTAAGGCGGCACAAGTCTTCTCCATGGCGGTGTACTTGGACTCAGCCGAGTTGAATAACCTGGAGAGGTAATACGCTACCCGCTCTTTTTCTTCATCGTCTACTTGTTCTAAGACCACCCCTAGGGAGTCCTCAATAACCGAGATGTATAAGATTAGGGGTTTCCCAGAGACAGGTGGTTGTAAAACCTTGGGATTGGATAGATAGATCTTTAAGTCCTCATAGGCCTTTTGACAGTCTTCGTTCCATTCAAACTTGACCCCCGCCTTTAGTAATTCATAGAACGGACGACACCTTTGAGAATGCTAGGATATGAATCTTTTGATACATTGTAATCGTCCAATCAATCCTCAAAGTTCTGTAATATTCTTAGGCGGAGGCATGTCCATGACGGCCTTTGCTTTATTAGGATCAATCTGGATCCCCCATTTGCTAACTATAAAGTCTAGTAGCTTCCCTGAAGAAACTCCGAACACACACTTCTTCGGATTCTTTTTCAGCTTATACTCCCTAGCTCTTTGCAGCACCTTAGCCAGAATGGCAGGGTGTTCTTCTTTTATTCTCGACTTCACCAAAATGTCATCCACGTAAGCTTCCATGTAAATGTGCATCATGTCGTGAAATATGGCCATCATCGCCCTTTGATAGGTGGCACCCACATTCTTTAATCCGAACGGCATAACCACATAACAATATGTGCCCCAGGGCATGGTGAAGGAGGTTTTCTCTTGGTCTTTCGGAGCGAGACGGATCTGATTATAACCTGAGTAACCATCCATAAAGGACAATGCTTCGAACCCGGTGGTATTATCCACCAAGACGTCTATGTGAGGCAGCGGGAAATCATCCTTAGGACTTGCTTTGTTAAGATCCCAGAAATCTATACAAATACGTACCTTTTCATCCTTTTTGATGACAAGGACTATATTTGCCACCCATTGGGGATATAAGACAACTCTGATGAACCTGGCCTTATATAATTTCTCGACCTCTTCCTTTATCCTCAAGGCCATGTGTGGGTGAAATCTTCGTGATTTTTGTTTGCTCGCGGGCAGGGCGTCACACTGCAGAATAGAAGAGACTCGCGGGCAGGGCGTCACACTGCAGAATAGAAGAGACTCGACATTTTAAACGACGAGTGTTAGTGGCTATCAAACTCCTTCACTCCAGGAATGGGAAAAATAACCCGCTTCTTGCGGCAATCAATGAGAGCATAATGTCTCTCTAGCCAATCCAGACCAAGAATGGCATCATAGTCCTTCATCTTCAAAAGATAGAAGTGACCCAGCAATTCCCGCCCTTCAACATTTACCGACAAGGAAGGAAAATTCTTGGTAGTGGACAATGCTCCTGCTGGTGTGTGCACTAGAAGGGGCACATCTAAGTCCTTTGCCTTGAAAATCGATCGGACAAGAATGAATGTGTAGCACCAGTGTCAAATAGAACTCTAGCATAGAAGCCCGATATCAAAAGTGTACCTTCAGTCACATGGTCCGCTTGCTCTGCATCTTCCTTAGCTAGTGCAAATACTCGTGCTGGCGCTCTGGCCTTCCCGACTGATTTCGCTACTGCAGGTGCTGCGGTTGCTGTCGTCGGGGCTTTAGTGGGCGTAGATGACTGTGCCTTCGGATAATCTTTAATCTTGTGATCAGGGCTTCCACATCTCAGTCACCTGCCAGTCACCATCCAGCACTCTTTACCTCCATGCCATTTTCCACAATGTTTGCATTCTACCTTGCCTCCTGATGATCCACCCGATCCACCGTCTTGAGGTGAAGTTGACTTTGCTGATGTAGACTCCGATGGTCGAGGGAAAGTCTTATTCTTCTTGCGGTCTTGTCACTGGAAGGACGATGATGGCCTCTTCATCAACGCTTTCTTCTCTTCTTGATATTACTCCATTTCGCTTTCTTGTCGACATGCCGCACTAAGAGCTTCATCCATCGTACGGTGATTGAATGCCACCAATCTGGTTCTCAGGGACGGTCGAAGGCCCATCACGAACTTCTTCACCTTCTGCCGTTCGTCTGTCGTAATATGAGGCGCATACCTGGCCAGTTCTGTGAAACGTGCCTCATACTCCAAGACCGTCATGGACCCTTGAGTCAAAGTGAGAAATTCCTGTTCCATCTTGTCTTGAACATGCTCGGGGATGTACTTTGCCTTGAACAATTGCACAAACTCTTCCCAAGTAGCTTCCACTACACCGTCCTCATACTGGTTCCGTAGAATAGAGGACCACCAAACATCTGCACGTTCCTGCAATGATAGGATCCAACTTGTGTGAACACAACACTAATACCCATTTCGCAAGGAAGGACAAAAACTCCTTACCTCCAACATGAAAGTTGCCAAATTAACCTTCTCATTCTCCTCACATCCAACCAAGTTTAAACAAATCTGGGTGCCCAATTAGACTCAGGCCCTAGCATTGGCTCGACGAAGACTTGTCAGAGTTGACAGGCCTAGGAGAGAGAAGATGGAGCAAGAAAAGAAGAGTAAGATGCCAGTTTGGATGTCTTGCAAGCCAACTTTTTAGGCCCACGTACGGCAGGCGAATTTTTTGTTCGTGTAACAAGAACCATAGCAAGATAGCTAGAGTGGTGCAGCTCGCCTAAGGGCCCCCAGTATGTGACAGGGTGCCACCACCCATATTCTCCCCCACCAACAAACAAGAAAACTTGACCCAGGCCATCCAGGGGAATGTTTACAGTCTTGGGAACACTTCCTTAGAGCATCAACGGCTGCTCAAAGCTATGGATGCTTTGGAAGAGGGTCGAGAGTGCCAAGTCGGCCCAGATGATATGTAAGATGTAGGGTCAGGCTGTTATGGGCCTCCCCTTCATAAGAAAATGACACCAAGGGTGTTTGTGTTTGAAAGACTAACCTTCCCCGACCATTTGGCCAGAAGAGTAAGGCAGAGAAATGGTTGTTTTCGAACTTCTGCTTGCAATATGGCTATAGTGGCCAGTCACTATCAATCCTTACCCACAGAGGATAAAGAAATATCCAAACTTGTCGAGAGGTTGGGCCCTCTCACAAAAAGAAAAGAAACTAGAAATGAAATGTCACAAGCCCCCATCAATGAAATGAGTACAAATGTGGTCATGACGGCCATGATAGATAATATAGTCACAATTGAGGATGACAACGGGACGCCGTTTATGCCATTCGAAGATACTCCAATTGAGGTGGGAGACTGAGCTCCCAACCCCTCCGTGCATGTCCCTGCCTTACTGATGCTGCTACAAAAACATCAATAGGAAATTGAGATTTTAAAAAAGCCGATGAATGACAAGTATATCCATACTTCTGCATCCAAGCAGGCCGAGGCCTCGCTTGAGACATCACAGGGTAGTGCTGATTTATTTGAAGTTTTGCCACAGGTAGCGGCCCCTTAGTCGGCACCCAGCTATACCAAGGGCACTTTTCTCCAACAATCACAACATATGGCCCCGGTACAACCTCTAGCTCTTCAGTATCGAGGGACTACCACCATGCCTCAGACGACGTAATGGGGGCATTCCTCACCCCTCCACATTTTTCCAAGGCTTGGATTGTTCATCGGCATATGCCATTGTGTTCGTCATGTATTTCTGAGTCTAGTCATGTAATTTTTATTTTATTTGAGTCATGTATGTACGCTAAGGAATTAAGAATGGAGGGTGGAGAAATAAGAGCTACAATCTACGTAACATGCCTATTGTCTATTAGGGAGAGAAGTGCCTCCCATGCCCTCCTTATATAGGTTCCAAAATAATACTGTTTTCCCATGTGAACATCCCAAAAGCCCACCTTTTTTAAAAATCACATTTTATTCTCCTATTTCCTTGCCTCTGCGTGTATCACGTACGGTGCCCACCTGCCAACTTCTCTCTTTTCTCTTTCTCTGCCGACCTACCGAAATCACTTCTCCCACCGCGTGCGTGTGAAGATTGCCCAAGGCCTGTTAACGTCGCGAAATGGCCACCCACGTTGCTTTATTGATCGCCTGGCCGTGCCCCTGTGTTGTGGCCGACGTTGCATGTGAAGCCACTGCCGTGTTCGCTCATCGCATGAAAGCCCATTCTCTGCATGGCTTTGACCTCTCTTCCCGCGTGGAGCCGAAGGCCACCTGCATACCTGCCGTTCGCTGTGCGTAAAGCGGCTTGGCCGCTTTTGCGTTTGCTTTACATGGAAGGTGGCCCACCTTGTTGTTTTTCCTCTTTCTCGCGCTGACCACCTCCATGGTATGTGAGAAGCACGGCTGCCTGCAGGCTTTCTTTTGTTGCCTGCGCCTCCACCAGTCGAGCCCATGCATGCCCGCCGAACCGCCATGGACACGTCGCCGCAGTCGCGTGCAGTTGGCCGACCTCCACCAGCTACCCTGTTCGAAGGCTTTGACCGCCATCACGTGTAAAAGAACCTGCTGCTTGGCTTGGAGCTCTGCCGCGTGGAGGAGAAGTCAGCCAACTGCATGCCATGGCCGTGTTTCACGTGTGGACTCCACCATGCATGCACTGTTCATGCCTCACATGGAGCCCAGCCGTGCATTTCTTTGTTGAATGAGAAGTCGGCTGCATGCTTTCTCTTTCCCCGTTTGAACGCCCAACACGTGAATCTGCGTCCCTTGTGCGCATGTGGAGGGTGGCCGTGTTGTGCATGGCTGCCCAGCCACCCGCCGAAGCCCTGTGCGCGTTACTGCGTATGAAGACCATCCGGTGGAGCCCTTGCCTTAGCCGCATGCAGACCGTGTCGACGTCGGAGAGCCGCTGCCTTCATCTCTTTCTGCAGTTCGCACGCCACGGCCGCGCTTGTCCCGCTGCTTGGTGCCGTGGAGAAGCCGGACGTGTGAAGCGTGTGGTCTTCCTGCCAACTCATTCCCAATGGCCGACCTGCCATGCATGGCGTTGAAGCCACCTGAGATCCGAAGTTTCTTGGGTCTTGCCGGTTACTATAGGCGATTCATCAAGGATTTCTCCAAGATCGCCGTACCACTTACAAGGCTAACTCGTAAGGAGATCCGCTATGAATGGAGTAAGGATTGTGAAAGAAGCTTCCAAACTCTAATGGATCACCTAACTACTACCCTAGTCTTACCCTTGCCTATCGAAGGAGAGAAATTTGAGGTATATACCGATGCATCCGGCATTGGCCTCGGATGTGTCTTGATGCAACACAAAAGAGTTATAGCTTAGTCTTCCCGACAACTGAAGAAGCATGAGGAGAACTACCCAATTCATGACCTAGAGTTGTCGGCGGTGGTGTTTGACTTAAAGATCTGGAGACACTATCTCTATGGAGAATAGTTCACCGTGTACTCCGACCACAAGAGTCTCAAGTTCTCTCAGAAGGAATTAAACATGAGACAAAGGCGTTGGCTGGAATACCTCAAGGACTTCGGCTTCACTATACAATACCATTCTGGAAAGGGCAATCCTATAGCTGATACCCTCAGTCGAAAGCCAAGGGTCCTATTAGTCAACTATATAATTCAAGAATGGAAGTTACTAGAGCAATTCTCTGAACTTGACATAAGTATGGACAAGGAGAACAATTGTATCACTCTATCACACATGAGAGTACAACTGGATCTACTTTCCAAAATACAAGGATTCCAGGACAATGACCCAGTACTGGTAAAAATCAAGGACAAGATGGAAGAATGACCTGATTTCAAGCTAGCATCAGATGAAAGGTTATTATTTGGAGAAAGAATTTGTGTACCAGATTGTCTAGAATTAAAGAAGAGGATATTAGATGAAGCTCATAGATCAAGATACACGATTCATCCAGGATCTACCAAAATGTACCAAGACTTGAAACGGACCTTTTGGTGGCCCAACATGAAAAGAGAGGTAGCAGATTTTGTATCACGCTATCTCACCTGTCAAAAAGTTAAGATGGAACACCAACAGCCTGCTGGTAAGCTACATCCTCTAGATATCCCTAAGTGAAAAAAGGTGGATATCAACATGGACTTCATAATGAGTCTGTCTAAGTCCAAAGGAGGGCATGACAGAATATGGGTCATCATTGATCAATTTGTTGAGTACAGACGGTGGTCAAGCTAGAGGGGGAGGGGGTGAATAGGTTGACCTTATAAAATTTTATAGCGAAGTATTTCGAAACAGGTGCAAGCCAACTAGATGTTCAAGTGATGAATAGAACCAAAGTAGTTACTATGGTGAGTTTATTTCTCAGTTTATCGACTCGAGGACGCTACTGTTGTAATGTGCTCTTTTCGAGGATCGTTTCGGCTATTTTTTCATATTTTTCTAAATTAGTAAATTTTTGAGAGAAAAATCAGATTTTCGAAAACTTAGGAAAATCCCTAATTTTCTTTCTTTTTATTTCTTCTTCCACTCTCCTCTCTCTCATTCCTCACGCCACTCTCTCCCTGTCATTCTCTCTCCTCTCTTCTCCTCTCTCCGCGGGGGGCGCGATCATGCCGAGATGGGTGAGGCGGGAAAGTCATGGAGCTGACCTAGCGCGTGATGGGGCGAAGAATGGAGCGTGGCATTGGCGCGATCCCTCGGTGGATTCAAAGCCAGTGTGTTCGGGTTCGTTGTGATTGTTTCGATGCGGTTTAGTCGCTTCGACGCGCGAGAACTTTGGTGGAGGTAGGGAGAAGGAATCCCTACTTCTCTGCTACGTTCCCTCGTGATTTGGAGCCGAACGGTGCGAGTTTGAGTGGGTTTTGCTTCAGTTTGGGCAAAGCATGCTTTGGGGGTGTGCATCGGGTTCATCAAAAAATGGTGATGATTTTCAGCTAGATTAGTTTCCTTGGAACCCCCCAGCATGTCTGCATTCCATTTTCGCTGATTTCATTGCGATTGGTGGTCATTTGGGACCGGTACGAGCCCGAGAACCCATGTGACTCAATTAGGGTCGATTCGGTGGAATCATCTATTTCTTGTGATTTTGGGGTCGAATCGAGTCCTTCCAGACTATGGAAGGTTATTTTCATGCTTAGGGTCGTTTCCCCTTCATTTTAGAGTGAATGGGGTGTGGAAAGGTCGAGATCCAACCAATCCCCTGTTTTTCTCGCCGTATCGTGCTCACGATCGTTTCAGAGACCGTTTCTTACCTCTCGGGGTCCATTAGTCAACCGCTAAGTATTGAGGTTGTCGGTTAAGTCTTAAGTCAGTTCGGGTCTTAGCGGTCTCGCGATAGGCCGTTTCTTTCGACTAGCGGCCCATTATTGGACTGCTAAGCTCTATCCAACGGCTCATTAGTCGGCCGCTTGACGTTAGTGATGGAACAGTTTGGCTAAGCGGTCTTACGATAGACCGTGAAGCTTGATTTGGCAGCCCTATGCTCGACCGCTAAGTATCATTGACTCTAGTCAATAGTTTTGAGTCAGTTTGGGTTAGCGGCCCAATATTCGACCATCTATAGTCCTTAGTGGCCCATCGCTAGATCGCTAATTCTTGTTTGACCTAGTCAATTGTTTAAGTCAGTTAGGGTCCGTGTCCCTTCGCGATCCATATGTAGACCACGTAGGTCCGTTTAACAGTCCACTATTAGACCGTTTAGGTGGTTTAACCAGTAAGTCGGTTGTGGGTTGACTGTGTCTAGCGGCCTATTATGTGACCGCTACAGTCATCTCGCGGTGCATTCTATGACCGCTTAAGTCTCCTCGTGGCCCACTCTTTGACCGCCACTTGTCTGGGTTCTCTGAGTAGTGTAGCGGCCCATCAATTGACCGCTTATGTTATCTAGCAGCCAAGAGATAGACCGCTTATGCCCCAGAGTGTTATTTTTCGTTGTTCTGGCTTCTAATTATCTTGGCTTAACCTTTTGGTTTGTCCATTATCCCGTGGATGTCGCTTAACGTCCTATGAGGGCAGAGACCATGTTATAAGGTAGCCAGGAGTGCCTTTGTGTTGATTTGTGTCCTGTGCTGCTTCAGAGTCATTATTAGTTTCTGGTCAACCGATATGATCCAGTGATTGACACGTGACCTCGTGAGTGTCTCATCTATCTTGTCCAGATTGAGACATGGTTTTGGACGTCTTGAGGTGTTATCTTACCTCGATTTGTGTGTCCAAGTGCTTTGAGGGTCCTTGTGATCCCTTAGGTCTCCGTGATTTGTTTTATGCGAATGTTTGGATCCAGTTGTCTTGTGTTGTTTCCTTTCTCAGTGTTTAGGCTGATTGGTGGCTTACTACCGCTTTGTACGATGATCTTGACCCGAGTCTCGTGACTCAAGGATCGTTGTGTCAGCAGGTCTAGTTGTCTGTCCTAAATTTGGTGGCAGTCTTGTGTGCTGCCTTGTGCTTGGTGCTTCGTAGTACGTACGATAGTGCATTCTTAGTCTGTCCGTACTTCAGCTATAATGACCCAGAGCTCCAGGTACCGATAACCCGATATCATCAGACTACCACTACCAAGAACTGGGGACGACACCCAAGATTCTGGCCGATTGAGAGAATTATTGTCCTCGATGTGACTTCATCTTGGCTATGTGTGCCTTGATGTTGTGCTCTGCCGTGCCGTTATCGTTGGTGGCATTATGGTGTTGGCACTGGCATTTCTGAGAGTTGCGAAATCTGTCGACATACTTGGTGGTTGAGTACCCTCTGCTTCTCCGTAACTTTTTCTTGGGTATTGTGTTCTCAGGATGTGATAGTGGTCCTTGAGATGCGTTTCCCAAGATTATTGTTATGGTTGTTGTGGGTCCTCTTTCTTGGTAAGATGCTCGATGCATGGCTAATATATTGTAGTCGTGTGTTCAACTGTTATTGTACCTTGATGTGGCCGAGCCTGCAGTTGTGTTCCGTGGCCCTGTATCCAGAACGGAGCTGGGATTTCTGCAGGTGTTGTTGTCGTTGTTGTGGTGCTGTGTTCAGTTTGGGAGGAATTCCCTGTGAATCTGATTTGGCACTGAGTAGATCGAGGTCTTGTCGGTTAGTTTTACTGTACTCTTCTATTATGGTAGAATTGGCATGAGACTCGAATCAGATGTAATATCTGAGTGAGGACTGACGTGATTGTGGTTGTGGTCCAGTGCTGTCGTTGGCGTTCTATGTGCCAGGTTTCGTTATTATTCTGGCACTGAAGCCGATGATGTGGAGCTGTCAGCTGAGTGGACTATGCTTCCTTGTTTAAGCTGATGCTTGTTATGTCTGCCGTTTATTTTAGCGGTAACTATTTTCATGGCATGGGTCGTGTCTCCTTTCCTGTGAGACGTAAGCGATGTTGCCTTGTTTCGGAGGTGTCAGACTTGTGTTCACTTGTGTGCCATGCTCGTTCTGTGGATCGATTTGCCTTGAGACCCAGAGCGTGTGCTTGTGATTGTGGTTTGGCAGTGTCTCTCTGAATTGTATTTTTTGAGATTTGTGTTGTTAAGTTCTAAGTGTTGGTGTAGGCTGGAGTTTGATGATCATTGCCAGCGTTCTGGGTTTGTTCTTTCTTGCTTCTTATTATTAGCTCCTTAAATTTTGAGGATGAAATTTCTTAAAAGGGGGGGAGGATGTAACACCCTGGATTCTTTCAGATCTATTCGGAGAGCTTTCGGATCACTTTTGTGAGTCCTGAGTTGTGTTTTACGATTCACACGGGTTTTTCTCTCGTACAAGTTATGGAACTTAGTGGTGAGTTTATTGTTGAGCTCATCGACTCGAGGACGCTACAGTTGCATTGTGCTCTTTCCGAGGATTGTTTAGACTATTTTTTCATATTTTTTTGAATTAGTAAATTTTTGGGAGGTCGACTCGGGCATCCCAAACTCTTAGGGGGTTCAACTCAAGCCAGCCAAACCCCTGGAACCTCAAGGTCCAACCTCAGACCCTCATCCCCCATCGCCGGGCCACCTACGGACCCGGGTGTGCGCTACGCAGGTGAGTCCGCTTGAGTGAATTCGTCGTTCGGTCGCACTTGCAATCTTAGGTCCAAGGTTCATTGTTCTTATGGTTGCCACCCCCCATAGTGGTGTCACACCACACCCCTTCTTCCCAACAACCATAGCTCTCCCCACCCCCTCCACCACTGCCCCCTCAGCCTCCAAGAAACCCCAGCCACATCCTCCTCACTCCCAAACCAGCAGCCTCCACTCCCCTTGCATTGCAGCCCCCATCATTCCTCATTAGACCCCATTTAGGTTGCAGTTCTGGCAGTGGGTCGCAGGTAGAGAGCTGGGGCCCTGAAGATCGTGGCTTCTCTAGCACTTCCCCAACTCTTCTGGTGGCCTATCATATACCACTGGAAAGGTCGTCCAGAGAGCTTTCCAAGGGTGGTGATTTCATCTTCATCTGAGCTCGGAGTTGTCCGCGAGGGTGATTATTCCCCGACTGCGCAAGAGCTCCCAGGAAGAGGACCTGAGCCCTAAAAAATTGTCCACCACGACTACTACTTGGTGGATCTGGACGTGCCACTTGGCTGAGAGCAACTACTACCAGTTCTCCATCATCCTCAAGAAGCGGAATGAGATTTGGACCTCGGCATCAGAAGTTGTGAATTTTCTCCCGAAGTCGCGCCAGGTTGGTTCTCCTATTCCTGAACAGACCCACCTCCACCTTTCTGGCCAACACGACTGTCCCCGACATCTTCAGAGGCTGCTATCAGTCTCATCTGAAAGAAGACTCGTCAACGGTCGTTTCGGTACCAGCCCCGCCTCCATCTTCAATAGCAGCATTCTGAGAGTAGTCAACACCAGTGCTGTCCATCCTTGTTCCAAGACCTGCACCAGCTAGCAGTGGGATCAAGGTTGTTCCAGAAAATTCAGACATCTTCCTGGGCCAGATAGGAGTGTTTTGGCTCTGGTCTTGGTCCAATCAGAGTTCGGGAGCGTCCGTGGCAGCCAACACTTCATCCTATTGTCCTGAGAATCCAGAACCTGGCAGCACCGACAAGGAGCCCGACACCGTCATTTCCTAGCTCCATCCCCTCCCCCGCTTGGCCGGCTGAAGGCCCCTCCCTGCGTGGAGGTAGTTTTGGATGTAAGCATTTAACCCCCACCCCACGATCCCTCTTCAAGTCTTCTTTCAGATGGCACTGACGGCAGCCTCAGAAGATGTCGTGGTCGACCGCGGTGACCAGGAAGATGGAGGTCAGTCTGATCAGGAACAGCAGAACCAACCTGGCGCGACTGTGGGAGAAAATTCAGAACCAAATGATCATTTAAACTCGCGTTCCGTTCAGAACACAAGATTTTCAATTGGGAAAATCAATTCCTCTTTGTGGATTCGACTCAAACTCGCCTTAATACTACATTATTTATTTTAATTGTAAGTTCGATAAATAAATTTTAGATTGACGGCCATTCTGTTTAACGACACACACTTTGGTCCAGTCACGTAGTGATCACCGAGTCTAAAGAACTCATTCTAGAGGAAATCCCTGTTGTAAGAGAATTTCCTGAAGTTTTTCCTTCATAATTACCTGGTTTACCACCCGACAAGGAAGTAAACTTCTCCATTGAATTAATCCCAAGAGCCGAACCTATCTCTAAAGCTCCATATAGGTTGTACCCCATGGAACTCAAGGAGTTGAAAAGGTAACTTCAAGAATTACTGGAGAAAGGTTTCATTTGACCAAGCACATCCCCTTGGGGTGCGCCGATTCTATTTGTCAGGAAGATGGATGGATCTCTAAGGCCATGCATTGATTACTGGCAATTGAATCAACTCACGATCAAGATCAAATACCCATTGCCGCGTATTGATGAGTTATTCGACCAGATTTCTGGAGCAGAGTATTTCTCTAAAAAAGACCTTACGTCTGGTTACCATCAACTAAGGATTAAAGATGAAGACATCCACAAGACCGCATTCCATAGTAGATACGGGCACTACGAGTTTGTGGTTATGCTGTTTGAGTTAACCAACGCCCCTGCAACTTTTATGCAACTCATGAACAATATCTCTAGCCCTTATCTAGACCGATTTGTGGTCATCTTTATTGACGACATTCTCATCTATTCCAAGACCCAAGAAAAGTAAGAATAACACTTAAGGATAGCCTTGCAAATCTTTAGAGAACATCAACTCTATGCGAAGCTCAACAAATGTGAGTTCTGGCTAAAGGAGATCTCATTCCTTGGCCATATCATCTCAAAGGAATGTATCATTGTAGATCCTTCTAAAGTTGAAGCCGTCAAAAACTAGAGCAGACCAACAACCGTGACTGAGGTCAGGAGTTTTCTTGGTCTGGATGGCTATTATAGGTGGTTTATAAAAGATTTCTCAAAAATTACCATCCCTCTGACCAGACTTACCAGGTAGGAAAATGTCAGTCCTGGGTGACCGCAGGCCGACCTCTATTCGGGCGGGAGATTTGGCTCCATTGCCTGAACGAGATCGAGCCCTTGCGCCTTCGACTGGTCATGAGGACCCTCGGCCTACACCAGGAGTGGGTCGAGGTGGCGGAGCCTCGCAGGATCGGCAGGAAGACCCGTGGCCGGACTAAGGCCACGGACTGGAGGATCCGGTTCACGGATCAGTACGTGGACTGGCAGCGCGGCAAGACGAGGGTGACCTCTCAGGCGGCTGACAGCTCGGAGTACCTTCACCGCTATCGGGAGGTGTACGGCGGCAGGCCCCAGATGAGAGTCCTAGGGGTGAGTAACTGAGAACACATTTCTTTTCCTATATGATGCATGTTTATTTTTATGTAACTAATTATGTTGTGAATGCAGGATGCTCGGGACCTAGTGGCGATGGATGCCCAGGTCCACCTTTACAGCTTAAAGGCCCAGCTGGCAGCTGCTCGAGCTGATTTGGTGACCCTGGTGAGTGTTTAAATTAAATGCAAATGAATTCCTTTTTTTTATTTTATGATTAGCCACTGACGATCTTTCTTTGGATGCAGCGTGCCCAGTAGGGAGCGGTGGCGAGGGACACCAGCGGTGCATCGAGCTCGAGAGGACCGAGCACCGGGACCGGGGAGTTGGAGGAGCAGCTAGCAAGCGCAGTTGCTCGAGCGGAGGCGGTAGAGCGGGACCTTGCTACCTGGGTAAGCACTTAAACCTTAGTTCAATTACGCCCTTATTTGTTCATGGAATCTTATGAGTTTCTTTTTATACCCTTGTCCAGACTGAGGAGCTCCAAGATGCGCTCGCCTGCGTGGCGAGACAGCATCGCGACTGCAGTGCACTAGTAAGTTATTTTGCTTTGTTCATGATATGCAAAGATTAATGAGAACATGATGTGATGCAGATGATAGAGTTGACCGAGGCCAGGAGGCAGCTATCAGTGGCGCGGTCAGAGGTTGGCTCTCGCAATGAGCAGATCGCCGAGCTTGAGCGGTCTCGGGGGCAGCCGGAGACGGAGCGCGATCTCGCAGCACGGGTAAGTCAACAGCATTACGTTCAATTAAGATGTTGAAATAGAATTCGAAACTGATAGTTGACTTTATTGAATGCAGGAGGCCGAGCTACAGGAGGCGAGCACTCGAGCCGCCTTGGCTGGGGCAGAGCTCGCCATCCGTGACCAGCGGGTCACGGAGCTAGAGGAGGAGGTGGCCCGCCTCACCGCTGCAGCGGGCCAGCGCGTGGCTTGAAGTCGAGGAGCTTGCTTCATGTTGTTGACGATTGGCAGGCTGGGCTGCTTGTTGAAGATTGGCAGACCGGGCTGCCTCTCCCTCTGAGGGGTGGTCATTGTTGACTTTTGATGAAGGTCATGGTGTCATGGACGCCTCACCGGACGCCCTTATAGAGTCATCAGTCTTGAGCTCAACTTCAGTTTGCCCGTGATGAGGAGGTAGCAGTCCTATAGCATTGACTGTGAAATAGACCTCGAAGTCCCTCTCCTGGTCATAGCCGAGCCCCCGCGTGTCTTTGCGAGAGAAGGGAGGCTGCCCACGGACCTGCGGAGGATTCCACAATTGATGGAAGTATGCCGCTCGCGCGGGGTCCTGAGCTTGCGGGATGTGCTGTTTTTTGCACATTTCTCTGATGTGCTTCGGCATGTTGTCCATCTCCGAGACCGGCTTCGGCGCCACATCGGCGGGAATATCCCAACCGAAATCATCTTCAGGAGGGTATGGTGGGACTAAATCACCTTTGTAAAAGATGATCGGCAGTCCACCTTTTGCTTCCCTTTGTCCTTTAAAGGTTCGGAGATTGCTAAAGTGGGCTCCCCAAAATATAGGGAAGCATCGGCCAAATGGCACTCATTTGAGTGGAACGGAGCCTGATCTGCAAAGACCGTATGTTGTTCCCCTCCTTTGGCATACTTGATGCACTGGTGCAGAGTTGACGGGATGACCCAATTCTCATGGAGCCAGGGTCTCCCAAGCAGCACCCTATAAGACGTGTCGGCGTTGATGATATAGAAGGTCGCCTGGGTGACAAAATCGCCTAGAGCTAACTTGACCTCAACCCGACCAAGTGCCTCTTCGGAATCCTGATTGAATCCCGAGATCTTAACCGTGCTCACCTTCTGCAAGTAAGGCGCCAAATATAAAGACTTAAAAGTCTTCAAAGGCATGATGTTAATGGCCGCTCCAGCATCAACGAAGATGCGGCTCATATCATGCCCATTAATCATACCCCGCATATATAAGGGGCGATTGTGGCATGGAGAGGACAGCAACATAACTTTGTCTGTGAAGGAGATGTTGGCTGTAAGCGCCTCATATGCCTGGGCCTGCAACTCTGCAACATGGGCCTCATAGGCCTCCGGGCCTTGAAGTATTTTGACAAGAGCCTCCCTGAGATCTTTGCTCCAGGCGATGGCCTCCCAAATGGTAACATTTGTTGGGAACCGCTTCATATAATGAATGATCTTGCGGTCTGCCCGAGCACGGGTACCGTTATGCTGATTGGGTCGAACGGTTAACAGAAGCTCTATGGGCTTACCGCACCTCTGTCCGTACTCCCACAGGGTAAACCCCATTTGCTCTTACCTATGGGATGGAGGCGGTACTCCCATACGAAATTCTGATCCCCTCCCTAAGGGTATAGCTCGATAAGGAACTTAATCTCGACGAACGTCGAGAGGCGTTACTCGTCCAGTTGGAACTCTTAGATGAGAAGTGGTTGAATGCAGCCAATCACGTCTCTATTTATCAAAAACGTGTCTTGCGTCATTTTCAAAAGAAGGTGATTGAACGAAAATTTGAAATAGGTAATATGGTTTTGAAGTGAAAATTCATTTGATCAGGTGGTCCTAGGTCCAAGCTGCAACTGAACTGGGAGGGAGCGTTTGTGGTAAAACAAGTCTATCCTGGGAACACGTATCTTCTTGTAAATGCCGAAGGGGAAGAATTATCGCGTGCATGGAACGGGCTATATTTAAAACACTTCTATCCATAATAGAGTCTGGCTAAAGCAACCGTTGGGTAGCAAGATAACCTTTTCTCTTGCCGTCGGGCATGATTCCGTGGCACGACCTTTTGCACAAATCACATGGCCTTCCCCCCTTCTTTGGTTCGGGAATTCTATCTCACATGAGCCCCGTTTCTCCTTCGGCCATGCTTGGGAAAGGTGACGGTCCTTTGCTCTCCTCCTCTCGACCCAACGTAGGGGTAAGGGGCTGGTGGACCGGATGACTAACCTGGGCATTCCCCAATACGGGAGCGGTCTCAAATGTGGGTAAAGGCTCAAAAGAAAGAAAAGAAAGGGAAAGATACACCACGAAAAATGCCCCTGATCCTAGTAACCTGGCCTACTTCTCCTGACAAGAGTTGAAGTTTACGTAAAACGGTAAAAGGTAGTGCAGCATCGTGGGAGAAAATCACGTCTCGAAGCACGACAAGAGGGCAAAGTCCCCATGGGCTATCTAGCCCGGGCATAAGCGTGCCAGCCAAAAACCCCGAGTACAATACACCGACTCTTTGAGGGGTAGCGTCCTGGAAGGAAATTAGGTCTTCATGCCCTGCACCTCTGCGTCAGGTTTAGGCACCAATTATCTTCCGCTTTTCCCCCTCAAGGACCAGAGACCGACCTCAGGCATGGCCCTTCGAGAAACACCGTTTTGTGAGTTGAAGCCTTAACCCAAAGGGGGGAAGACTATCCTTAAAATCACACATCGTGCCCCGGAAAAGTCTCCGACAGTTGGGCTAAGGCCAGCTTAATATGGAGATTTCTTCATCAAAGCTCAAAGACCTATATGATGCATGCCGGGCTAAAAGAAAAATTAAAACAAACTAAAATAAAAAATAATCAAGGATAATATTGCTAAACCATCCAGATTTGGTCAAGAATCCAGATTTCTAAGCTGACACCAATCGTCCACGCATCAACTCAGAAAATGGGAACCATCGTCCCAAACCTTTGAATGACCCAACAGTCTATCCGTGCGATTAAGATTCCCATGGAATTATCACTGTTTTTGATAAAGGGGAACTCAAATTCCAGGTGTATCAGAACCACATGGTCCTTGACATGCTATAATAACGTATATACCATATAGTAACAATGCATACAGAGGGAATACAGACGAATGTCGGCAACGAGCAGCGAGCGCCATAACCATAACCTGTCTATCCTGCGCTCAAAAAATTCATCAGCTCAACAAAGCTCATAAAAATGTATGCATAAATTCATGTGTCCATGTATTGAAGTTCAAGAGCATCAAATAGCTTCAACGTATCAAAGAATGCACAAAATCATTGAATATCTTGAATGACAATGAAATAATTTTCAAATTTAAATGACGCCCTTCACAAAGGCGTTACCACAATAAAACATGACAGCTCAAATGACGCTATTCAATGTCACAGTTCGAATAGGAAATGAATCCAACTGCCATAAATGACGCCACTCATAAAAGGCGTTAATTAAGAAAGTGACGACATTCAGAATGCCGTTATTACACTTCAGAGTTTGATTCGGAAATGGATTCATCTAGATCAAATGACGCCTTTCATTAAGACGTTTCATAAAAATAACGCCCCTGAGACGGGCGCTACTTAAATAACTGACGCCAATGAGAATGCCGTCAATTGACCAAGCCACCGTATCCCTGCTGGAAGCGTACAACAGAGACTCCTGTTCTTGTTCCAACTGTGATTTCATCTCAAATTTTTGTCCAATTCAAACTGTAATTCGCATGCGTTGAATCACTATAAAAGGGGGTCTGGCTGAGCTTGATGCATCAACAGGGAGGATTCTTGGTGGCCGCAGGAAGCTGAACAGTAACAACAATGGAAAGAGCATTGCAACGCCCTCTAAAGAAGACCAGGGCTTCTCTTGCAAGGCTTAATGAAATAGAAGGGCACATTAGTGGGAGAATCATTGCACAACAAGTAAGTTTGAAATTTTCTTAATCTTCCTCTTCTTAATCTTCCTTCAATCTACCTCTCCTAATCTTCTTCTTCTATTATTCGACTCAAATAAAATAAAAATTACATGACTAGACTCATAAAAATATGACGAACACAATGGCACATGCCGACGAGTAATCCAAGCCTTGAAAAAAATGTGGAGGGGCAAGGGAAGCCCCCATTACATGGAGTCCCCATCTCCATTGTGTCCGATCGTGATCCACGCTTCACATCGGGATTCTGGAGGAGTTTCCAGAGTGCTCTAGGCACCGAGTTGGCATTCAGCTTGGCCTTCCTCAGTCAGATGGTCAATCTGAGAGGACCATTCAAACCTTGGAGGACATGTTGAGATCATGTTGCTTGGATTGGCAGGGGAGTTAGACCCACCATTTACCGTTAGTGGAGTTTGCCTACAATAACAGCTATCACTTGAGCATTGGTATGGCACCCTATGAGGCGTTGTACGGGCGACCTTGTCGGACTCTGCTTGATTGGTTCAAGGTGGGCAAGCGTGTCCTGACAGGATCGGATTTGGTGCAGTAGTGTGTTGAGGTGGTGCATTTCATTCGGCAGATGATGTTGGCACTGCAGAGCTGGCAGAAGAGTTATGCAGATCGAAGGAGGCGACCTCTCAGCTTTGCTGTGGGAGATCGGGTGTTCTTGAGAGTTTCTCCCATGAAGGGTGCGATGCGCTTCGACAGGCGTGGGAAGCTAAGTCCCCGCTACATTGGTCCTTTTCCCATCGTCAAGCATATTGGAGAAGTTGTGTATCGGTTGCAGTTACCTCCGAAGCTCTCTACTGTGCATATGTGTTTCACGTGTCGATACTTCGAAAGTATATGCCCGATGATTCCCATGTTTTAGAGTACGCCGTTTGGCCTGAGGTGACCCCAGATTTGTCCCTTTCAGAGTATCCTATCCGCATTGAGGATCGGCGTGAGCAACGCTTGTGGAACAAGATTATTCCTCTGGTTAAGGTGGTCTGGCAGCGCCATTCTAGTGGTGAGGCGTCGTGGGAGCGTGAGGATGAGATACGGTAGCAATATCCTTACTTGTTTGCTTAAGTCTTTCCCTCTATTCCTATGCTTCGTTCTTAAATTTCGAGGATGAAATTTGTTTAATGGGGGAGGACTGTAATGTCCTGGGTTTTTCGGATATCTTTCGGATCAGGATCCGTGACTTTCGGATCGTTTCCGGGAGTTCCGGAGCTTGTTTCGTGATTCCCGTGTGTTTTTCCTGACAAACCTATGGAACACTGTGTAGGGCACACCGTAGCATTCACCTACTCCGAGAGGGTACCGTTGCGATCAGCGCGTTCCAAGGACAAGACAAGGCCTCCTGTCAACCACTAAGCCAACCCGGGTTGACGGGAACCAGACATGACACGGACAGACTCAGATATCGACGCCTGAATACATCCACCGCTGTCGCAGCACAAGCAAGCAGAACCATCGGGAACACAAGCGGTGGAGGATGACAACAATCTGGGCAGAGCAACTCATCAGTCAACTACTAGCGGAAAACCCAACAGTCAAGAGATAGCCGCGACAAGACCAGAGACAAGGACAGTAGTAGCTTCTAGATAAAATCGTTAGGGTACTACCGCAGTCTAGGAAAACACCACACCCAGTAACCTAACTGACCAATCCGAAAAGCCACCGACAGACAACACCGCCCTAAATCGGGACCTAGAACAAACAGACACACCACACATAGGCACACGGACAATACGGCCAACAAGACTATAACGCACCAGCAGAGGGGCGCTATACACACATAACGCACCACAAGAGGGGCGCTATGTCAACCGGACAAAAAATCACAGTAAACCGTATAACGCGCCAGCACAGGGGCGTTACACAAACATAACGCACTTCCAAGGAGGTGTTATACACAACAGACCCGAAATCACGCTCAAACAATATAACACGCCAACACAGGGGCGTCATACCCACATAACACACCGAACATGCAGCGTTATGCTCCACAGACCAACACAACGTATAACGGACCACCTCCGTCACGTCATACAGGCATAACGCATGTGGAGTGATGCGTTATACCCAACCAGACTCCAAAACGAATAGCCATGGGCTACAAGCACATAACGGACCAAAGGCTGTCCGTCATAGCCACAAAACGCACTGGGTGAGTCGCGTTATGCAAACCCCTCAACCCAGTCAAAGCCACGGTCAGGAACCATAACGGCTCTACACCTGCACGTCATCCAATGTATGACGCATAGGTAGAAGTCCGTTATGCCAACCGACTGACCCGGTCTTCGAGGCAGGCACGGTCAATAAGAGTTCTCACATGTCAGAACCTCAGAATCCACCGACCATAACGCACCTGGACAAGGGCGTTATGTCTCACATAACGGGCTAGGGCCAGTCCGTTATGCTCCAAAGCCTACGAAGACTAAAACAACGCGCGATGCATAACGGTCTATCGTGCGACCGTTATGCAGCATAGCGGTCTCTGGTGGGACCGTTATGCTCATCCGACGGTGAAAATGGTGGAATGGCCGATTCGGCCCGTTCCACGCCCCATGCACGCCGAAACGCAGGGGAAACACATCCATTGTGTGGAGTCACCACGACGTGGAGTTACCACTGTGTATAGGGGCTAGGGCAAGGATGAGCTGGATGAGTCCTACGCTGGAAAGTGAGAAAAAGTAACTAAGCTATTTATGTAAGGCCCAAACACAGCTTGTGAGGCACGTTTTTGGGACAAAACCATACAAACTTGGTCTAAAGCACATAGTATCAGACAAGGGTTGGATTGGGTCATGTTAATTTCCATATCTTATTCAGGATCTCAGTGAACCCTTCTACAGTTGTGACAGGTGGGGACCAGATTGCTCCTTTTAGGAATATTTGAGGGATGTGGAAATACCTTCATTGGCAGATCTGCTTGACCCCTTTCTGGGACATGCACTGCATGAAGGAGTAGATTCTCAGACCAAGAGATGGGAAGCAATGATAAGTATTTTGCCCAAGTCTGCATACAATCTCACTAGAGATGGGGCGGCTTGTTTCACTTTTGCCAAGTTAGTGTGGAAGTGCTTGTTTGGAGGATTTCTCATGGGAGACTTCCCACATGCGATCACATATCAACATTCATGGACAACCTAACATTGTGATATCTTTGCGGGGCCATGGGAGGAGACAATGGAACACATCTTTGTGCCATGCTCCTCTAGAGAGGTGTGGGAGCTGATTTTTGGCAGGCTACAAGTGGTGCACCCTTGCCCCAAACACATGGACAAACTTCTTGGTGGATGGAATAGGAGGTGGGCTCGTAAGGAGCATCGCAAGGTGTGGTGGCTCGTTCTCCATGCAACACTTTGGACCATTTGGAATGAAAGAAATCCAAGGGTTTTTAGGATGGAAACTAGGACAGCAAATAGACTTGCTCCCTTGGTTGTGATAGGGTGAGGGAATGTGCACAATGTGAATGATAGCCAATCTCGCCTTCCGTCTTTGTTAGGGAGATTGTGAGGTCACCTTCTTGGTGGTTTTTGTATATAGGGGTTTCTTTTAGATCTTTCTTTTCCCATAATTATACATCCCCGTTTTTGGTTTGATGAAATTTGTGGTACCATCCATCTTCCGGAAAAAAAGCAGTCTTTCCTGGTTTGTTAGCACTAATTCATTCGGTGACTATAATATCGGAGCAAGTTCTCTGAAAATTTGTATTTGCATTCTAGAGCAATTATTCTGTTCCAACTCAGCTGGCATTAAAGAAGTATATTCTGTTTATGCTGTTGGCCCTTTGACCTTAATCTAAACATGTTGGTTTACTGTTTTCTACATGTTGTGTGCGTACATGGATTCACCAGTGTGGAAAGTGGCAGTGGAAGTGTTACTCGAAAGAAGCAGCTTGTTGTAAATCTTATGCGTTCTTGTAGAGAAATGGAAATGAAGTTCCTTGTGCGTACTTTGGTAAGAACGACATATGTTCTCTATTGCATCTCTTTCTATGATTTATACTGAACATGGGTGCTGACTGCTGATAAAGTGAGCGATGTAGACTGACCTTCCATTTTGGCTATAACTACAGAGCTATGCTGAGTACAACTCTTTCTTGCCTTTTAGTTCTGATTTATGTGTTTTGTTTGGATGCTTACCGGTTGTTTGTTTGATTGTAAAGTAGTGTAGGCATGAAGGCACACTACCTAGCAAGAGTACGATAGAACCAACAAGCTAAAATAAATAAATGAAAAAGGCGTCTATCCTAACAGTACCGTACTACTGAATCTCGGTTCGTCAAAACTCGAGTCCATACCTACTAGTAGACAGGAGCACCACCCACTAGAAGAACGACCGGATGCGTCACCTGACGTCTTACACCGCGTCACAAGTGTCTAGCTGCAACGACCCAAGCGGATTCAAAGACACACTCAGTAACCAGAAGTACCACAAAATAAGGACCAGCTGAGGTCACGCTCGTCAGCACGGGTCTGAACCCTCAGCCTCGTGTGCACACTCAGACCATATGCCCTAAGTCTGTCCTCTAGCTGGTAATTCCCCCACCAGCCTAGACTCGGCAGTACGTGGGGGCCCTACGGTAACCAGCCTACTCACCATCTAACTCAGGTCAGCCACTCCACCACTCCCGGGTGGGTCAGCATACGCGTGCCGTAAGAAGGCTATGACTAGTGGACGTGTCACAGACGTGCACACAGAAAATCACACACGCACCCATCGCGAGTAACACGAAGGAAGAAGTGGCTCACGGCCACTTGACTCCAGATAGCCTGCTAGACCTATTAAACTCAACAGTCCTTGAGTCACGAGACTCGAGGTCAAGACCGTTACACGTGACAGCATTAAGCCGTCAATCTGACTTAATCCCTAGGTCCAAAACCATGATGACATACTAAACGAGGTAGTACGGTCCTCTGACACCCCCAAAACAAGGACACCAAATCCCTCGGGGTGTCTGGGACACTCACGAGATCGCAAGTCGACCACTGGGTCCCAACCGGGTCGACCAGGGATTCACACAACCTAAAACGAACGCAGCAAGCATGAAGACCCACTTCGGTGCAACACAGCTCCTAACGGTCTATCTTTGGGCCATCACAGACTGTAATGGTCCAAAGCTAGGCCACCACAGCACCCTAACGGTCCAACTCAGGAGTGTTAGATGAAGGAGTAAAACTGGCTGTGGCGGACCCCCCTTGGGGGGTCACAACATCTAACAGACCAAGCCTGGTGTGTTAGAAGATGAAACGAATCAAGTTGTAGCGCACACCCCTCGGGGCGTCACAACCCCTAGCGGACCTACGCAGGTGTATTAGAAGGAGGGACACGTCAACTCTGATGCACCCATGTAAGGGCGTCATAGAGCTCTGACGGTCCACTCCTGGTGCGTTAGAGTCCTGTGACCCCAATCGGTCAAAAACACGGAACGGACGTAACGGTCAAACCCAGGTGTGTCACACCCTCTGGCGATTTACCAGAGACCGCCAGAGTGACCAATGCCCTATCGACAAAACCAGACCCAGTAACACACCCCTCTTGGGGCGTCACAGCCTGTAGCGCACCCACCTTGGGGCGTCACAGCCTGTGACGGTCTCTGAAATGACCGTCACATCGTTCCGAGAATGGAACAGCAAAAAAATCCCAAACATTCTTCCGACGTCCCCATACCTCCACGGGAGAGGAGGAAAACAAGGGGGAAGCCCCCAAATGACCCCTAACATGCATCTACGGCCTCGGATCAGCCAAAAACGCGGTGAAATGGTAGATCGTCTCATAACCCCAAGAACATAGATTTTTCCCAAAATCAAATATGCCCGCTCGGCTTACCACGGCGTACGAAACTTGTGGGAAATGAAGCACGCGGATTAAGGATCCGTCCCCCCTACCTCCACCGAAGATTTCACGCACTGTGGATGTCGATCCACGAAGAAAATGTCGTAAAACCCTCACCGACTCGCAATCCCACGAACCGTCTCTACCATCACGATCCTCGCTCCATCCTCGCCGCTCCACACCCCTCGATCCTCACCACCTCGCCCCTATCCACCTCCATCGGCCACTGGAGAAGAGAGGAGAGAGCGTGAGAAAAGAGAGGGAGGGAAGAGAGAAATGAGAGATGGGGAGCCGAACAGAGAGAGAGGGAGAGAGAATGGAATAGAGAGAGAGAGAAAGAGAGAGAGAGAGAGAGCAGCACGGGAGGAAGGCGGGCGCGGGACGAGGCGAGCATGGTGCTGGGAGGTGGGGGTTGCGGTGTGCTCGGATGCAGGGACTGACACCGGTTAGGTTGTAGTGGTTGCGAGTAGTGGAAGACACCGGTGTTCTCAGAACGGCGACTGACAGGAGAGCTCGCTGGACGTCACAAGCTGCGCTCTATTCTCTCAACAGAGCTGCAGGTGGCTACGTCCGGCGTGAGGCAGCAGCGATGTTTGCAAGCAGGACTAGTGTGGATGGAGGCGAGTGGCACCTGTGGGGTACGTGCCGATTTTGCACGCTGGGTGGGTGACCAGCGTCCTCTCGTGCATGCCGGCGTGCTCTGGATGGTGGTCACTGCGGACATGGAAGGTGGCCGCGGTGGCACGAGACGAGAGGGGGCAGACATTGGCTTTGTATGGCGGCGTGGGCAGTGGACGTCGCCAGCATGGTAGCTTGTTGGGGAGCTGGGCAGGCGGTGCCATGATGGGTGGGGTGGTGGCGGTCTCACGGCAGACAAGGATGACGAGGGATGTGCTGCCGGTGGTGGCGAGCCGGTGGCCCTGTTTTGGAATCGTGGGCAAGTTTTGGCAATGCAGTGCAAGGGCAAGGCGGCTAGGGGTGGGTGGCATATTGGAGCTGCGTGAGGTGTGGCCGCAGTGGCGGTGGGGAAGGCGTCAGGGTGCGCAGTCGTGACGGCTACGGAGCCGCTGTCCCCACCATCCTGCTACTGCTGCAGGGTGGCCCCTTTCCGCTCGGGGACATCGGTCAGGATGGGGAGTTGGAGGGAGGCAGGGCCGCGCAAGAAGAGTCACTGCCATTCGTGATGAGGTGCATGGCGGGGATGTCGACGGGGGCATAGACCACCAGCGTGGCCAACGGGCCTGTGGACGTCTCCTGCAGGATCAACATGCTGGCCACGGGAGGGGCTGTGCGGGCCTGTTGTGTGGAGTTGCTGGAGCTGGCGATGGTGGGCACGGGCTACAGACAGTGGGTGGAGTGGGGCTCGATTCACAGATGGGGAAGGGTGGATGGGGACGGGGAGCGATTGGTTTCGTAGGCGGGAATGGAGGTGCAAGGGTATGTGCAAGAGGGGTTTGAGTTAGCAGTGGCAGGTGGTGAAAGGGTGAACAGGGGACCGCTACGTGAGTTGGAGAGAGTGAGGGATGGGGGAAAGAGACCATGGGGGTTGGGTGGTTGCGGCGCTCGACGATTCCGTTCTGTTGTGGAGCATATGGAGCCGTGAGCTGCCGCTGCACACCGCGCTCGGCACAATACTTGGCGAATTCCAACGAGGTGAACTCACCGCCACGGTCGGTGCTGAGGACCTTGAGCTGGCGCCCCGTCTCCACTTCCGCCAAGGCTTGGAAGCACTTGATCGCTGCCGGGGCTTAGTCCTTGCTCGCGAGGAGGGTGAGCCACATGTACCTGCTCTTGTCATCAACCAGGAGCAGGAAGTAGCAGTTGTCGCTCAGCGTTGTCGGTGAGATTGGCCCGCAAAGGTTGCCGTGGACGAGGTCGAGGACGTGCTCAGCTCGATACTTTCCTTGCATCGGAAAGGGTACTCATCTTTACTTCCCGACGAGGCAACTATCGCAGATCTGCTCCACCTGAGCGATTTGTGGCAGTCCTTGCACCATGGCGTGCCGAGTGAGCTTACGCAGGGCCTGAAAATTTAGGTGGCCGTACCTTGCGTGCCAACGCCATGCTTCCTCGGAGCTTCTAGCCGATAGACACACCGGCTGCGTGATGTCAAGCTTGAGCATGTACAGCCGGTTGGGAGAGCGCTTGACTCGCGCTAGCAGCTGCCTCTCTTGGTCACGAATCCTTAAGGTGTCGCCGTCAATCAGCACCTGGCACCCATTCTCGACGAGCTGCCCGATGCTGATGATGTTGGAGGTGAGCCGCGAGATGTAGTACACCCCTGTGAGAGCGCAATGCTCACCGGTCTTGCACGCGAACAGAATTATTCTGCGTCCCTCGATGTCGACGATGGATCCATCCCCGAACTTGATGGTGCCACGGATGTTAGAGTCGAGTTCGGAGAAGACAGTACGGGACCCGATCATGTGGTTCGTGGCACCGGTGTCGAGGTACCATACGTCAGCGTCACGCTCCTCCATCCAATCCAGTTGAACTAGGGCCTTCGCCTCTTCCAGCCAGAGTGGCTTGGTTTTCAGTGATGGTGGGGAGTCGGTGGTGACGTTGACGCTCGCCATCAAGAGCGTGGGCTCGTCATCATCTGCTTGCGTGAGGTGAGCTTGTTCCGCGCGCTTTGGCTTGCTGTGGCAGGCCCTGGCCCAATGGCCCATCTTGCCGCAGTTATGGCACTTGTCCTTTGAGATGTCACGACCCGCGCCAGGCTTGCCATCACTCATGCCACCGGCGTCAGGCTTCCTCCGCCCTTTCTTGCGGTGCCGGTTCCCAGACTTGGATCCGCTGGGGGATCCCTCCTGTCAAAAGATGATTAGTGATTGTAATGGAGTATTTGATTATTAATGAAATAGAAGTTGAAATTTGAGTATATACTTATGCAATTGCATCTTATGTGTAATTGTATTGCGCTCTAGTCATGCTTGCTTGCGAGAGACTTACCATGCCGGCTATTTGCGTTCTCCCGAGCGAGTCTTCTGCTGAACATAAAGGCTCAGTGCGTGACAGCTAAGTTGGTATCAGAGCTAGAACCTAAGTCTCAGAATTTAGGGAAAGGAATCATGTCATAGGATAAGTCCAAGGTTTAAGGACCCCTACCTATGAACTAAGGGAGAAATTTTCACACCTATGTGAGAATTGGGTAGAGCCCAGGATAAGATAGATAATTACTTTAAGACTAGGTTTCCCTTAAAAAGTCTACGAGGAATAACAAATTGTTGTATTTCTCTCAGGTACCTTATTTTAATTTCAAATGGCACATTGCGTAGATTGGGATGGCATGCAGTAGACTGTGGCTGGCCTTACGCAGGCACTACAAATAATGGCTCAGGCAGGCACAGGAGCTAGAGCAGTCAGTCTACATCAGAATTTTCAGAGTCTTAACCCTCCGTGTTTTTATGGTTCTTCGAATCCGGATGAGGCAGAAAACTGGATCGACGAGATGAATAGGATTTTTGATGTTATTCAATGCACCGATTAGGAAAGGGTGCATTTGGCTACCTTCCAATTAAACAAAGATGCTTGGACATGGTGAAAGTCGGTTCTGGCACCACCAGTCGATGCACCACACTCATGGGACGGTTTCCTCACACTGTTCTGTGCCAAGTATTTCTCGGAGCACGTCAAGGAGAGAAAAGCCATAGAGTTTGCGTCCCTTCATCAAGGGATGATGTCCATAGCAGAATATGAGTTGCAGTTTTCCTGGCTAGCACCATATGCACCACATCTTATCAGCACCGATTTATTAAAAGTAAATAGGTTCATGGACGGATTACGGCCTGGTTATATTCAACAACTTGGTACCCAGAACATCCGCACATATGAGAAGATAGTCCAAAGGGCCTCTCTGTGTGGAAGGACCTTAAAGAAGGTCGATAAGATGAAGGGAAAAGGGGAAGAATCAAGCCGGTGATCTGATCGGCGATTCAAGAAAGAGAAATTTAGTATCACGGAATCCTACAAGAGCCGTGATAACAAGAAAAGGTCTAGGAGCGGGAACGGTGGAAGTTCCCAGAAATACAAGAAAGTGAAGGAAGAGGAGAAGCAGGTCATGGCGGCCTGGTGGCACACATTGAGAGTTAGTTGTCCACGTGCCAGAGTCTCCAGCTTGGACTTCCCTTTGGATCACGTGTCTGTTTAAGTTAGGAACTTTGAGCTTCGTGACTTAACCTCCTGCACACTTAAGTTCCTGTCAGAAAGATAGAAGGCATTTTGTCAAACACATTGTAACCACGAATGAATAACAGATGTTTATTGAGCTATTAATATGAAAGTCACTGTGCATAAATAAAATTTCAGATAAGTGTAAAAGATGAACAGGCGTCATAGTGCGTATATGTGTAAGTATGCACGGACTTGAATAGCCTAAGACAAATGTGCACATATTATGAAACAATGCTGGCACAGGCATTGAATGCACCAGGGATAGTATGCACGGACTCAGCATCACACAAACATGAAATGTGCATAGACTTTAGTCGTGCCTAAACAGACTATGCAGTGAAATGGAATGAAATGAAGTGAAATGCATGGACTTGATCTTTTATGCGCAAACATTATAATGCTATATGCAAACACTTGCACGGACTTGTTCTTTCATAGACTGAGATGTGCACGGACTATAAGAAGTGAACTACATGGACTTGACCTTTCATACTATGCACAGACTTTAGACAAGCTCGGGCCTGGTATATGCTAACCCTTGAAGCATGCACTGAATCTAAATAATGCAAATGTGCATTCTTTGAAATATGCATGGACCTTATTATCCATCTAGCAAGAATATGCAAGGACTCAAAAGATGCACGGAGTTACATTTTCACCCAAAGATAAATCATGCACGGATGCAAAGAATGCACAGACTTTGCTTCAGACCTAATGCAAATATGTACGGATGCAAAAGATGCACGGACTTGAACATGCAATGTACAAACACATGCGCGGACTTGCTTCATGCTTTATGCGGATATGCACGAACTTATGAGACTTTGCAAAGACTTAGGTTTTGCACAGACTTTGTGCAACAAGCACGAGCCTACAAAGATATGCACAGACTTATAAGTCATTGCACAGACTTGAAAATGCAAGAAGCAAAAACATGCACAGACTTGGTTCATGCCTTAGATAGATATGCACGGACTTAGGAGACGCTCCACAAAAACTTGCATGGATTATGTTTTCAAGCAAGGCCAAAGTATGCACAGACTTTAGAATGTGCACAGACTTTATTGTCTGGCCTTAACGTGAGATATGCATGGGCGTTAAAATGTGCACAGACTTAAGTGTTCTATGCATGACCTTGTGACCATTAACACAGACATGCCCCTGATCGCTCTGCCCTGCCAAAGAACCCCAGGCACTCAGCACTGGGAAACTGGCACTACCTCCAGTAGTCCTCTAAGAAGCTAGGGTAGCTGTAGAAGGCTATGCCATGCTGGCTATCCCTGGTGATCAAGATGGCCCACTCAAGCCGACGATGGGCTCCCGGAATCTGTGAGTCGTCCTCCGCCATGCCAGGCGGAACATAGTTCCGGAGAAACTTGAACAGGTGCCGATCTAGGGGGAACTCCAACAGAGACCCTCCGCTGCTGTCATAGGTATACATGCCGTCGGGCTCCTAAATCCTAGCCACCTCCACAGTCCCAACACCAGCGGCTCTCTCGCCAAGGGGACCCTCAACCACTACTGTATGTCCACTGTCCAGCTACTCTATGCTAGCCACAGTAACCACTGGCAGGCCCAAACGAGGGAGCTGTCGATCAGTCCTCTACACCCAGTGATCCTCCTCTTGGGCCATCTGCCTTGGGACCCGTCAATCTCTGCCAAAGCGTGCCATAGCTGCAAGACAAGGCGTAGAAAAATGGTCAGAACACCAACAAATCACCACGCATAACAATAGTAAAAGCATATGAAGTGTCAAAATAGAACTACAATAGCCCGAAATAGGAGTCTCATGGGCCATACGCCCTCATCTCCACCTCTGACGTACGACCCATGGGGGGCATTTGTTGTACCCGGGTTATTCACGGGCAAAATCACGAGAAATAATGGTTCGGGCATTTTACCGAGCACCTTCCAGGCATGGGCCATCCGGCCCTCTGTACAGCCCCGCGGGTCCCTACAAGGTCCTTGACTAGCTTGCCACGACACGCGGCGACAACAGCAACCGTCCGAGATCAACTCCGGCCACTCACATATGGGCCTTGCTTGTATCCTGCATCGCCGCTCGGGCCAACCCAGGGGCGCCTCGACGGTGAGCCACGCCATGTGGCACTCAGCAAAAGGGGCCAAGGGCCCACCTAGAGACACGTCTGCCAACCCTCCATGGTCAAAGAGAGACCTAACTAAGTCAACCACAGGCTTCGGTGGCCCACCGCACACATACACAGGTCACACGGGTGTGTTCGACATTCCATCGAACACCTCGTGGGCGCGTATGTTCCAGCCCTTCTACACCAAACCACAGGCCGACCCGTGGTTCCAGCACCTTAACTGGGTCCTACAATGACCCCCCGACAAGTCAGGGTCGACCCCGACACTCAGACACATGGCAACAAGCCATTTAACCTTAGCACTCGGGCCTAGTCCTTGTATGCTTGCGGGTCTAAGTCCTAGGCTCATTGCATCAATCATCAACATCTCTGGGCTGTGCCACATCACGATTGTACTTCAAAAATTTAGTTCGGAAGGCCCGAACGAGATACTGGGGAGCCCTGTCCCCGCGTCAGGAGACCCGTGCGAGGAGTTGGCTCGGCTGAGGCTCGGGGCTGATGGCCCAAGCAAGGTGCTAAGGAGCCGGGCACCTTAGAGTGAAGACCCACACCATATGCTGACTCTGATGAGGCCTGGGGCTGGAAGCCCGAGCAAACTGCAGTGGCAGGGACCGGGACTCGGGACGCGAAGCTCGCGTCGGGAGCTGATCAGAACTGGGCTCAGGGGCTAGTGTTAGCCCGAGCGAGAGCTGGTCCGGAACCCCTACGGGGGCCAGCAATAGGTGACCTGAGTCCGACGCTCGGTCTGGCAGCTGAGACTGGTGGCAGGTGTGGCTCATTGATGGCGCCAGAAGAGATGGGAGCTGAGGGTGGCAGTGGAGTCGCCACAGGGACCACACCCAAGAAGTACGGTGATCCGACGACTGGGGTGAAACTGTCGAAAGCAATCGGCACCGCCAAGTAGCCTACCCACGCATGGGTGGCAATGACGATGGGACCGTAGGTGACGGCCGCCATGGTTGTTGATGCGCCGGACGAGCAGGGGCGACGGCTGCTGATGGTCGTCGAACGCGATCCGGCAAATGGAAGGCAAACTGGAAGCTGTTGGAAGTGTGAGCAGGTTCTCTCCTTCTACCTCTCTTGCAAGGACAGGAAAAGGGCACCAGGACTTTAGGGCTGGCATAAGCTTTCTCTTCAGTAGAAAGAAGGAAGGTGGGAGACGTCCCACCGGGCATGCCATCCTTTTGTTCACGCGCGGCGGGAGCATGTGGGCCGACGCGGTGTGTGCGGTGACCGGAGTGAGGGGTAGGATATAACTACCGGAGAGGTGTCGGAATATAGTGTGCTTCAGGCATCCCCTCTCATGGCCATATCTTTCTCAAAGCGGCACCGTGCACTCACTTTTTACGAAAAGTCGAGGGGAGACCAAGTGGCACGGGAGGTTTCCAGGTTGTAAAGGAAACGTAGCTAGGATGCGGGCGTGCCAGTCGATTTCTCAACAATCACCCGTAGAACCGAAAGTTGACCAGGGAAGTGCTGTCGGGGCGCAGCACGTGGACTCGAGAGGTGAGGGACACGTGGAGGGAAGGTCAGTTCCATAGGTGCAAGTGCGCAGGCGATTGTGGGGAGTACCATTAGCCATCATCCCCTTGCATTGCAGCCCCCCTTTTTACTCCCTTGGCCAACACAAAGTTGCAGCTCCAGTGGTGGGTCGCAGGCAAACAGCAAGGGTTCTGGAAGCAGTAGCTTCTCTAGCACTTCCCCAACTCATCTAGTGGCAAATCTTATACCACTGGAAAGGTCATCCAGAGAGCTTTCTAAGTGTGGTGGTTTCATCTTCATCCGAGCTCTGAGATGTCCTCGAGAGTGATTCTTCCCCGACTACGCAAGAACTCTCAGGCAGTGAACTAGAGCCCTAGGAAAGTTTCCACCACGGCCACTCCCTTACAGATCTGGGTGTGTCACTTGGCTGAGAGCACCTTCTACCAGTCCTCTATCATCCCCAAGAAGCGGAGTGATGTTTGGACCCTGGCATCAAGAGTTCTGAATTTTCTTCCGAAGTCACGCCAGGTTGGTTCCCCTGTTCCTGAACAGACCCACCTCCACCATTCTAGCCAGTACGATCAGCCCTGACATCGTCTGAGGTTATCGTCAGTCCCATCTGAAAGAAGGCTTGTCTACAGTCATCATGGTACCAGCCCTGCCTCTATTCGAGTTCAGGACTGTCCGTGGCACCTCCATCTTCCAGCAGTAATACCCTCGGAGTGGCCAGCACCAGTACTGTCTGGCAATGTTCCAAGACCTGCACCGGCAGCGACCATCTCAGGGTTAATCCAAAAAAATCAAGCGTCTTCCTGGGCCAAGTCGGAGAGTTTTGGCACTGGTCTCAGTTCATTTGGAGTCCCGGAGTGTTCGTGGCGGCGCCCACTTCGACCAACTGTCCTGTGATTCCAGAAGCTAGCAGTACCGACGAGGAGCCCGACACATCAAGTTTCTAGCTCCGTCCCCTCCCCTCGCTTGGTCGGCTGAAGGCCTCTCCCTGTGTGGAGGTAGTTTTGGTTGTAAACGCTTAACCCCCACCCCAAGAACCCCCTCCTACGTGAGGTGTAGTGCTGTAGCTATTTTATTTTTAGGTCAAGCACCACCGTCGCGGCGTGCGGGTGCGTACCCACGCCTCCCCGCTCACCCTCGTCTCCGATCGGGATCGGTGTTTTCACACTGGTCAGGTGAGTGACTAATACCCTTGGCTGGTTACATGCTTTGCTGATTTAGTATCGTCTTGAATGCCCATCGGACGGTGAGCCGAGAGCCCAGACTTGCACACCACTTCTAGTGTGCCCACCGCGAAAAGTGAGTGAGTGCCACCCAAACCCACGCCCCCGGCGTGCCGCATTTTGCCACTTGCCGAGTTTGCATATAATGACTCAGTCAATAGGTCCACGGGCATGAGTCCATTTGAGATAGTTATAGGGTATAGACCTAGGAAGTCCATGGATTTAGTTCCCTTACCTATGCATGCTAGAGTGTCAAAGTCTGTCGAGTCATTTGCCGAGCATGTTAGGGGTTTGCATGATGACATCCGTCACCACATAGAGACTAGCAGCGCACGATATAAAGAGCTGGCCGACGCTCATGGACACCCCCGCGAGTTCCAAGAGGGTGAGTACGTCATGATCCGAGTCAGACTGGAATGATTTCCATCTGGAACTGTGAAGAAACTATAGGCTCATAGTGCTGGCCCTTTTCGAGTGTTGAGGCGAGTTGGGCCCAATACATATGTTGTTGACTTGCCAGAGGACTATGGTATCAGTTCCACATTTAATGTCTCAGATTTAGTCGTATATAGGGACCCGATAGTGATTCCTAGTGAGTTGTTCAGGCCTTCTCCACCCCTTGTGAGCGACCCCTCCCTTGAGAGCCCACTTCCAGCCCCATCACCTCAGCAGTGTAAGCGTATAGAGTGTATACTAGATGAGCAGGTGACAACCACTAGGAGTGGCGCATATCAGCGCTACTTGGTGCGTTGGAGAGGACGACCCGTGTCTGATGATACATGGATCACCCGGGCAGAGCTGGAGAGGTTAGATATGGACTTTCTGGAGTGGTACCTGAGCGACAGAGACCCTTACTCGATGGGGTCGAGTTCCTCCTGCCCGGGGAGAGTTGGTGAGGACACCCGAGCCAGAGATCGGCGTGATGTGACAGAGCGTTACTATAGGACACGTGGAGCTGTTCGGGACTTGGAGGCTTCCTTATGGCTTGGAGATGGCTTGAGGATCTAGTCTGGAGCTTAAGAGTTTTATTTTCTTCATTATGGATCTTTTGTAGGCCAATTTGAGGCCAATTTGATGATATTTGGGTCATATTAGTGTCTATTAGTGTAATAGTAGGTTAGTGGGCCATAATTAGCTAGGCCCAAGAGGGCATGGGCTGGCCGCCCCCCATAGGGGCCCACCTTGGGAGGCGCACCCCTCTTTCTCTCTCCTAGGCCCACTTGGGCTTGGGAGAGGGCGCCCCTCCCTTCCTAATCCAATTAGGAAAGGGCCCTTATCCCCTTTATCCTCTTATCCTCTCATCCATTTCTTTAAGCTTCTAGAGAGTACTTTAATTGAGTTTAATTAGGATTCTTATTAGGATTCTTTTTTGGAATTAAATAACGAGACTCATGGGGGCATCTCCAGGCTGTCTCCGAGCCAAATGGAACCTGCCGTGGCTCGCGTGGTGCTCTGCGTACGGTACCGGTGGCTCGCCGGCCCGGACCGGTCAAGTGCTCGGGTGTCCGCACCATAGACCATTTTCCCTTCCCGAGGATTGAAAACTCTCAGTTTCCCTGTGCGCTGTCACTAGCAGTCTATCGTAAGACTGCTAGACCCGATTAGCGGCCCTATAATGGACCATATACTAGACAGAGAATTCTATTTTTAGCTAATTTGAGCTCAATCATGCAATCAATTCCACATCTTTTCAAAGCAAGGCTTTTATTCCATTCAACTAAGTTCATTAAACATCATTTGGTTGATAATTTCAAATACATCAGAAGAAAAACTCAAATTACATTCAATCTTCCATCCGCGCGAGGCCGGATCTTGCGTAATTCCTTCACTTAAGCACGGTATTCTTCTTCGTCCTCTGCCACTTCCGCTTGCCAAATGCGCACCCGGCTGACCTCCCACATGGTCAGAGTAATCCGGACTGCTCTCTCGTCTTCCTCGGTCCCAATCTTCCTAGCTTGAAGGGGAGGGGAGTGTGATAGTGTAGGAATAGTAGTACGGGGTAGCCCGACTTGAAGGTAGCACCAGTGCGGGTTGTAGATCGCCAACGTGGTGTTCCCCACTAGCTGCAGGTCTAGGCTAGGTCGCCGAGGTACTATAAGAGTGGTGCTTCGAAGAGCTCTTGGTCGCATCACGAACTTTTCAATGGGTAAGGTGTTGAGGTAGAGGCGCCAATCATCACGTGTCTTCTTATCCGCCGTCCAGCACTCAACCTGTGAAGAGAACCCAAATGCACCTCCAATAAAGAATAAAGGGTGGCTCCTGAATATTCGACTAGCTGAAGGTAAATCCTCCTTGGGTAGGAACTCAAGTCTCACTCCCATCCAACACTCAAGGACGATCATTGAACCGAAGAGTGGTCCTCCTAAGGAAGCTGAACTAAGGCCTTCATAGAGGTATGAAAGGACCACTTGAGAGATGGATAAATCCCGTCACAACCCACTAATGATGCTGAGATTTTAGATATCCAAGAGGTGGTCGGTAGTGGAGAAAAGGAAGACCCCGCACAAGCAAATCGAGGTAGCTTTGGCTATGGCTTCAAATCTCCCGCTCTTGTTCTTACAATAAGCGGTTATCCATTGAGCCATGGGTATCAAATGGATATGGCGTGGGCTGATCATGGTCCTAACATCCTTAGGGTTGCTAGGATTACGGGGTTGAGGGTGGATGGTGAGGCAGTGAGCGGAGTCACCCTACCCGATTATGGTGAGCTAGCACAGCGCTTGCTGGGACTGGAGACCATGGCGGAGGGGGAGTGCAGGACCATCTACCGTACTGACCTGACCGTAGCGATGGGTTAGGCGACTGTAGGCAGAGGTCGAGGGAGTCTCTATTTCAGCTGTTGCAGAGATTGATCGAGAGAGCGAGCGCCACCTACTGCCAGGACCCGGCCCAGAGAGAGTGGGTGGATATTGATTTGAGGAGGTTTCTGTTCTTGATGCTGGGGAGGTTGACGCTGGGGACAAAAGGCGACATCATCAACTGTCGATTCCTGAGCGTACTCGAGGATCTAGAGGGAGTCGACCGATACGCCTGCCGGGCCGCCCTACTGGCTCATCTGATGGCCGATCTGTCCACTGGGACAGGTCGAGAGACGACCGTTAGCGGCTTCTCACCTTTTCTTCAGGTATGCATGACTTTCTAAATGATCACAAATGCAAGTTACTTGAAATGATATATGTAACTAATGCAAACTAATAAATGCAAGTTTGGAGCCATTTGTATATTCTGATGGGACGAGTTGATCCCCGGCCGGGGAATGAGGCTGCGTTCCCTTTAGCACAGTGGTGGCTATCGTTCGTGAGTTGAGCGCCGCACTCTTACGAGTTGCGTGTGCTCCGGTGGGAGTTCCGAGATTATCCCGCCTCATTGGTACGTAATCCTTCCTTATGAATGATATGCATGTGTATATGATGCGATGGTTGACTAATGACTATTGATGCCATGAATGCGAATGCAGGTGGTGTGGAGACCCTACCAGGGCTTGACTGAGGAGGGTCAGCCCTGGGTGACTGCAGGCTGACCTCATTTCGGGCGTGAGCTTTGGGTTCACTGCCTAAACGAGATTGAGCCCCTACGCCTACGCCTCGTGATGAGGACCCTCGGCCTTCACCAGGAGTGGGTCAAGGTTGCAGAGCCACACGGGATCAGGCGAAAGACTCGTGGGAGGATGAAGGCGACCGACTGGAGGATCAGGTTCGCGGACCAGTACGCGGACTGGCAGCATGGCGGGACTAGAGTCACCTCCCAGGCAGCGGACAGCTCCGAGTACCTCCGGCGCTATTGGGAGGTTTACGCCGGCCGACAACAGTTGAGGGTCATAGGGGTGAGTAAATGAAATGCATTTCCTTTCCTATATGATGTTATGCTTATTATGCAACTAATCATGTGATGAATGCGTACATCTACCGACCATCGGCTCTTTATTGGCAAGAAATGTGCCGACTTAGTCAAACGGTCGATGATAACCCATATGTCATCATGTCCTGCTCTAGACTTAGATAGTCCCATAATAAAATCCATACCGATATCCTCCAACTTCCACTTAGGAATATCAAGAGGATGTAGCTTACCGGCAGGCTTTTGGTGTTCTGTCTTGACCTATTGGCAAGTGAGACGGCAAGACACGAAGTCTGCTACTTCTCTTGTCATATTGGGCCACCAGAAGGTCCTTTTTAAATCTTGGTACATCTTGGTAGATCCTGGATGAATAGTGTACCTTGATCTGTGGGCTTCATCTAATATTTTCTTCTTTAGCTCTGGACAATTTGGTATACAAGTTCTGTCTCTGAATAACATGCTTCCATCTGATGCTAGTTTGAAATCAGATTGTTCTTCTATTTTACCCTTGATTTCCACTAATGTTGGGTCATTGTCTTGGAGTCCTTGTATTTCATAAAGTAGATCTGGCTGTATGCTCATGTGTGATAGTGTAACACATCTGCTCTCCTTGTCTATGCTTATATCAAGCCTAGAAAATTATTCTAGTAACTTCCATTCCTGAATCATACAGTTGGCTAATATTGCTCTTGGCTTCCGACTGAGGGCATCAGCCACAGGATTACCCTTTTCAGGATGATATTGTATTGTAAAGTCGAAGTCCTTGAGATATTCTATCCAACATCTTTGCCACATATTCAATTCCTTTTGAGAGAAGAGGTACTTGAGGCTCTTGTGATCGGAGTATATAGTAAACTGCACTCCGTATAGGTAATGCCTCCATATCTTTAGTGCAAATACTAGCGCAGCCAATTCTAAGTCATGAACTGGATAGTTCTCTTCATGCTTCTTGAGTTGTCTGGAAGAATAAGTTATGACTCTTCCTTGTTACATCAAGACACATCTGAGGCCAATGCCAGATGCATCAGTATATACCTCGAACTTTTCTCCTTTTATTGGTAGGGCTAAGACCGGGGCAGTAGTTAGGTGATCCTTGAGAGCTTGGAAGCTTCTTTCACATTTCTTGCTCCATTCATAATGGATCTCCTTGTGGGTCAGCCTAGTGAGTGGTACGACGATCTTGGAGAAATCCTTGATGAATCGCTTGTAGTAACCGGCAAGACCCAAGAAGCTTCGGATCTTGCTAGCATTGGTTGGTCTTTCCCAATTCTTTACAGCTTCAACCTTTGATGGATCTACAGACAGTCCGTCCTTTGAAAAGTAATAGGAACAAAAGAAGCACACAAGGGACAAACATAAGGGAAGCGACTGGTAATATCAAAAATTCATATCTATATATATCTGTGATGAAATATCTGTTTACAAAAGTAGGAGTGGTGTACAAATATCTCTCTCTAACTCTCACCACCACTCTCTGCTGGTCGCTCATCCCTGTCCCTGGGAGGAGCATGTGGGGGCCTCATCGCCCCTGTGTGGCTGTTGACCTCGCAGCCTGCCCGGCCTCTATCCTCTACCGAGAAGAAGAACCCGCTAGGTACGTCGTGCTGAGGGAGAGTCCTGCAGCTCGAGCCCACTCCCTGCCTCGTTGCAGGCGCTCCTCCTTGAGACGGAGCCGCTCCTGGAGGCTGGCTATCTGCATCCTCGCCTCCGCCAGCTCCCGCTCTCATACCAGATGCTTTGCAAGCCGCTCCTCTCGCTCGCGGGTGCGCTCCCTCCTCTCCATGTCGAGGGTGACCCTCAGCTCCACCACGTCAACGGGCAGCGCCTCCTCTAGCTTCGCAACCCACTGATCACGGAACGCAACCTCGGTGCCAGCCAGTGCAGCGTGCTCAAAAGTGTCATGTAACTGCGCACCCTGCATCATTCAAGCAATGACATTAGCATCATAAAGGAAACATAAGAACATCGAAGAAAAGAGTGAACATCACTCACATCTATCACGTACTGTCTCCCATCCTCCTCCAATTCTGCGATCCAGCGATCGCGGTCTGTAGTCCGGGCAAGGGCAGTCTGTAGCTCAGCCACCTGTAATTTTCACTTCCATCAGATGCATAACTCAATTCAATATCATAAGCTGAACTTAAAAATCATTCAAAACTTACCCGCTCAGTGAGGTTGCGCTCCGCCGCCTCGGCTCGTGCTATGGCTCTCGCAAGCCTCTGCTCCAGCACGGTAACCTCAGCCGTCGGCCCCTGTGAGCTGGATGCACCTCTGGCACCTCCTGCTACCACTCCCTACTGGGCACGCTGCAATTCATTGAGACCGTCAGTGGCTGAACATTACAATAATCGAGAGAAAGGAAAGAGCATATAGATAGGGCATACTTACCAGAACCTCTAGATCAGCACGAGTGGTCACCAACTGGGCCTCCAAACTGTAGAGGTGAGCATGCAAGTCCACTGCTGCCCTGTCCCTCGCATCCTGCATAACACATTCATTAGCAATGTCACGCCCCGAGCCAGCGGAAGACGAACTCGGAGGTGGCGTGACGGAGTCTATAACGATCAAGTCAATCAGAGTGTGTCCATGCATACACTAAGTCCGTGCACACTTAGAGTCAGTGCACGTAGTCTCTTCAAAGCCCGTGGACATTGTCTAATGTCCGTGCATGTTTGGGTTTGTGCGTCGTATGACTAGTCCGTGCATGTCTTAGCATACACTTAGAGTCAATGCATATACTCAATGCAAGTCCGAGCATGTTGCACGCCGTCTAAGCTAAGTCCGTGCATAGTCAGAGCACATCCTATAGCAAGTTCAGCATACACAGACTGAGGCTCAAACCAAGTCAGTGCATACACTGTAGCTAGTCCATGTATATAAAGTCTTAGGCTCAATCCAAGTCAGAGCACACCCTATAGCAAGGTCAGAGCACATTTGCCTTATCCATGTAGAGTCTGAGCTACACATCATAAAGTACGTGCACAGTCCACCGTCTCGCTTGTTTAAAGTCCGTGCATATTCTATGCATTTGATGCACGACCAACGTCCAAGTCCGTGCATAATTTGTGCATTTGATGCATGACCTACCCTTCAACTCCGTGCACACTCTTCCAAGTCCGTGGATGCCTTGAACAGGTCCGTGCATGTTACACTTGTTAAGTCCGTGCACATTTTTGACTTTGCTTCATGAAGCCTGTGCACTTCTTCATCAACCAAGTCCGTGCACATTCACTTATGTCCGTGCACATTTCTGTAAAGTCTGTGCACGTGGCTTTCTAGCTAAAGACCGAGTAGCACAATGTCCTTGCACACTAAAGTCCATGCACCTTTTTGACTAACCCAAGTTCGTGCACTTTGTGTTGATGTCCGTGCACATCAAATCCTGTGCACATTTTGGACTTAGACTATTTGCTGTTGGGTTGCATGATCTATTAAGTCTGTGCATATCTCATCTTTGCATGCATTGTAGAAGAGTCAAAGTCTATGCACTTTCTATAAGGTCCTTGCATGATCTATTAGTCCATGCACATTTTTAGACTTAGTAGATAAACTGAGTTCGTGCACATTGTAGTCAAGTTCGTGTACGTTGAGCATTGTTAAACTCTAAGTCCGTGCTCTTTTTGATAAAGCCCATGCATATGTCTTGAGACATCAAGTCCATGCATCATCCAGGTCTGTGTAGGTTCCAACTAGTTCATTTTCATGTCAGTGCACATGTCTGAGTACATGCATGCTTTGGGTCGCCAAGTCTGAGCACATCCATTTAAGGTCCGAGCATGGTGAAGTCCGTGCATCTTTGTACACACAAAGTCCATGCACGCCTCTCTTCAGTAAAGTCCCTGGGGTTACTTGGTGCTTGATAGGAAGCCTTGTTGTGTCTAGACGGCCTTATCCAATTCGAGACATTAGTTCTAGATGCTTCGAGGTACTGTTCTACTTCGATTTGCATGTCCAGGTGTGCTGAGGGTTCTTAGTCATCCCTCAGGTCTCCGTGTTTTGATTCTCATAGAGCGCTATTTTCCCTGGCTTAGGATTAAACCGATTGGCGGCTTTATGCGGCTGGGTGTGACGATCCTGACTCAGAGTCATAGGACTCAGGGACCTTTGTGGTTGTAGGTCTAGTTTGCCTTGCCCTGGGTGTCGACAGTTTCTTATACTACCATGGTGCGTGTAGTATGGTCTGTCTGTACTCCGACGTTTGTGTCTTAGAGTCTTCAGGTTTCGTGGCTCCTCTTTGGTTGGTGCCTTATGGCACGCTTCGGCGTGACGGCTCTTGTAGCGGGGCACTTTTTCCCGAGACACGATTTTTAAGCTAGTTCCATGGGCTCCCGACCATATCATAGCGTCCGCGGGGGAGAATACTAGTTAGAGGCCAGGCTTAATGGTCTACAGCCAGTGTGTCAGGGGCGTTGGACTCAAGTCGACGGGCGTGACCCTGACTGGTCCTTGCAGTGGTGGTTTCCACGTGGACCTGCGACTCGGACTCAAGGGTGGTAGACCACATTTGGCTGGTAGTCAAAGTACTTGTGGAGTGAGTTGTGGTGCAGTGTAAGACGTTAGTGGATGCGGCTGACCGTTCCTCTTGTGAGTCACGTGTTGTATGACTCTCGGCATTTCTCATGTGTCGTGACCTTTTGGGTTACCCCCTTTATGGCTGTACTCAAGGTCGGTGTCTTGTCACATGTGTGACGTTCTTGTCATGCAAGTGGGAGCGTGCATGACATCCTTGTCATGTCGTCGGTCATCTGTCTAGATTTTTCTAGGCTTTCTTGTTGTCATTTTAGGTCTTCATTGGAGCCTGGTGTCGTGTCGACAGTTCGGTAAGCTTCTGACTTCTTTAGTTCAGAGTTCACCCTTTTGTCTTTGCTTGTAGTGGTCCCTCTCGACGGCAGTTTGACAACTCCTGACTCGGTCAGCTCTGATGCGCTCTCCTGCCCTTGCTTGGAGTGGTTTGGGGCACCGAGGTTAGTTCGGTAGCCGTTGTCTGGTATGGCTTCCTCTTCCCCCTCTTCCTTAGCCTGTTCCCTACTCCTGCTCCCTGTTCTGTTCCTTTTACAACTTTGTAGTTTAGCTTTCCCGCTTTACTACTACTGTTGCTTGAAAAATCAGATTTTAAAATCACACGCGTGCTTTTCTCTATCTCCACTCGCGACACTCTCTCTCTCTTTCTCTCTCTCGAATCTCGCGCGCGCTCACTCTCTCTCCTCGTTTTGTTCCTTCGTCTGTTCTGGGCCGTGCCGACCCCGGATCGAGGCGCAGGAGGTACCGTTAGAATCAACTCAACGCGAGGATCGCGCCAGTGTCATTCTTTTCACGGATCGAGGATCGTACGATTGGGGCGGTTCGTGAGTCAACCCGACATCCCGTCGTCTGTTCGCGCACTTTTCGAGAATTTCACCGCAATCGAGGTAGAGGGATGGACTCCTTACTGCGTTAGGAACATTTTGGTAGCTCATGCATGTTCATTGGTAGACGTTTACCTCATTTTCTGTGCATGGGGTATTTTTGAGATTTTTAGGCTTTAAATGCTTTGATAATTATTTAGGGGTGGTAGATTTGACTTTTGGAGCATGCCGTAGTTATAGAATTTTAACTATTCAACTTCCTCTACCCCTTTCCTTTTCATTTCTGGTCGATCCGGGTTGACCGGAGGGGAGTTCGGTACGAACTCGTCCTTCTCATTTTCCAGGAAGCATAACGGACCCATGGGGGTGCGTTATGCAATGCACGGCAGACCACTGGAGGACCGCTATGCTATCGAAGTTTCAAATAGGTCGTTAGGACGTGGAGCATGACGGACTGATCTCAGACTGCCATGCAATGTATGACGCCTTGGCTAAGGCGCATTATACTCTGTGGTTTTCTGAGAAGTTTCTGAGATTTTAACGTTCGGGTGTCTTTAGCGGACCTATCCTGGTGCGTTGAAGTCACATGGCGCACCCTTCTTGGTGCGTTATGTCCTGTGTTTTCATGAAGGATTGCTGGGGAATATAACGCATGGGTCAAGGCGCGCCATGCATTGCACGACGGGCCTGAGGCAGTGCGTTATAGTCTGCAGCTTTGGGTTTTCCTGAGTTCGGGTAAGCATAACGGCCCCAGAGAGGCGTGTTATACTCGTTTAACGCCCCCAGCTCGGTCCGTTATACTCTGCTACTTGGGAAATGCTAAAGTTGCATATTTATCATTCCGTCTATATTATAAATATCCTATTTTATGGTTATTGGCTCTCTCCTACAATCCCGATGGAGTGCTTGGACTTTCCATGTGATGGAACCACTAGATGTAGCCCTAGACTTTGCGGAAGGTCGACCCACCTGGGAGTGGTGGAGGGGTATACCCGTTAAACGGCTTTAGCTAGTGACTTCAAGTGAATGGCCATATATCAAGTCAAGTCAAGTCGAGTCATGCAAGCAAGCAAGTACTTCACGCTTTCAAGTATGAATAGCAAGTATCACGAGAATGTGGAATGTCGTAGACTCAACACGCTAGATAGTACTCGGTCTCCAATGCCACACCTAGTCATTCACCTCCCCGGGGATCAAGTACTTTTCGGGTGCTTCTCCTAGGACCAGACTAGGCCCTTCATGTGTTTGCCTTGGCATTGTAGATCCCATGAAATCTAGACATCCACGATTAATAATAGCCAAGAGTTCCAAGATCAAGTTCATGTAATCAAGGAAAAATGCATAAGAATATTGATTTTCTTGAGATTCCAAACAATTAGCTCCTTGATCGAGAGGAAAAGTCATTCAAGAAATGACTTAGAAGTGATAATGTCATTAATAGACCTACCAATAGGTCCCAACTCGAGGTACCATAGAGTAGATAGGCTAGAGTAGCTCACGTAAATCAAAACCATGAAACATCACCTTTCGAAAATGGGAAGATACGCGGTCAACATGGGGCCGCTCACTAGATATGAACGGTCTGTCCTGGGCCGTTCATGGTAGGAGAGATTCAAAGACCAAAGAAAGATAGGCGGGCCAAGATGGTCCGCTCTTGAATGAATGGTCCAAGAGGATCAGTTCAAAGATATGAACTGGTCTATCCCGTCCGTTCAATGATGGGCCTAACTAGAAGACTAGAAATCTACCCAAAATTGGCTCAGGGCTGCCATAAGTGGGGTGGAACTGAGCCAGAGTCTAGCCCACTTTCCACTAGTCAGTCTAAGGCATATTGGGTCGATCAAATCGTGAATTGGTCGAAGATAGAGCAAATATAATCGACCAGCAGGAATGGCATTTAGCCACGGTTGCACGGTCTCTAGTGGGCAGCCTATTGAGACAAATGGTCCACTGACGGTCGTTCAAGTCCCAGTCGGTCCAATTCGAGTTGTGACTCACAATATAGCAATCTAAGCGGTTCAATCACGTGATAGGTTCAGGTCTTGGTGGTATAACCTGCCCGGCGTCTTAGTGGGAATCCTAGACTCACGGGGACTTACGGAGGTCTCATAATGGAGGTCCTAGTCTGACGGAAGGAGTATCTGGCAGAGAATCCCAACCATTACAAGGACTAGAGGCTAGTAAAACATCGAGAAACAAGTGTAACGGTCAGTCAATCCTACCGGAGTAGAATGACTGTCAAACACCCTATTAACATGGTTCATGTAATCATATGGGGTTTAAAAACCTCCAGGTGAATCCCCCATTCATGTTAATTAGTTTCAGTCTTGCCATTTCTAGCATATACTACATTTCATAGATCTAATTTGGGTTTCATTTTGTTGGTCACACGTTGTTTTGCAGGTCAGCAGCCATTCAGCACGAGGCCCACTCTTTCTGGCCGGTCGGAAAGAGTGGAGGTGGAAGTCCCATGATTTGGAGGTAGGCGGAGTAGAGCGGTTGATTGTCGGCCGTCCATCTTCATCCTACGGCTGATCTAGAACCGCACTACCAGCGAGGCAGCTGAAAGGGAGCCGCACAACGTTAGGCGGTTCGTCCTTAGCCGTTCATCCTCCCAGCGCTAAGTATAGGCGAGTGTCTCCCCTTTCTCAAGACACGGCGTGTCTATCGCATCCGGGGTCTTGAGTGGCGATCACACAGGTTCTATCTCCACTTTTCTCTTCTGACGTCCTGGTTTCCTTCATGCTTTCCTAGTCGTAAGGAGCAAAAGGTGGTCTGATTTCATCGCCGGTACATTTAAAAGAAGGAAAAGTCATTTTTCCAATCAACAGACTTTTTGGCGATCACGGTGGGACACTAGGCGCCCATCGTGTTGGTGTTTGCTGACCCCCCCTCCGTTCTTCTGGTGTTTGCTAGTCTTTGTTCTTGTTCAGTTGTTGTAGGTCGTTGGCTGGCAAGTTCTGTACCCTGGCAGTTGTGCGGTTCTTAAAGGGCTGCCTGAGCGTTGGTACGGATCGATATCGACCGCTCTTCATCATCCCCGGCCGCGCCCGCCGTGCGACCCTGTTGTCTCTTGCGGCCAGATAGTGACCGCTCTTCCCTTCTACGGCCAACAGTCGACCGCCCGTCTTCCTGGCACAGGTACATGTCCTCGTTTGCATGATTCTATCTGCGATTGTGTCAGGGTCGCTCCAGGATCTGCCCTGCTGGTGACAGGCTACCCGCCCAGGTACATTCACTAGTGGCGTTGTTATTTGCATAGTATTGCCAGCTCGTTTCATCTTTCTTCTGCACCTGTCGTCACCATTTACCGTTGGACGGTTCACCACGAACCGCCTATCCCTCCTGGGCGGTCTTCGCAAGACCGCACATCTGTGCTACAGTGCACCCAAGCCTTGAGTATATATTGCCATGTTACATTTGGTCCATGCTATTGGGTGTTGATCTCTCCTGAGTGTGTTTATTGTTGCATGATTGTCATATTCATCTATTCATACTTGTTTTGATCATTGCCTGCTAGATCTAGGCTAGACTTTTTGGTCTTTTTTCTTCCTAAATTGACTAAGAAGGAAAAGGACAACTGGGTGGAAGGATACGTGGAGCTTGTGTGCACGTTGACTTGTGAAATTTTCGTACCGTTGCGCCGTTGCTTTGTCGCGTCCACGTGTCGACTTCCCAAACTGGTACGATACACGAACCATGTCGTAGGACTGTAGACTAAACGAACTGGGGCTGAGTGGGGTCGTGGGACCGCTGGGCTGTAGAGAGGGTGCAACCCCTAGGGAGTTCGCCCTCCCTGGGGTGCACGGCTGCCCCTAGGGTGAACTGGCCCCGAAGCTAGTCGTAACCTCGAGGTATGGCCCTCGGGGGTCTTCTCCTGTCTGCTGGGGGTGTCCTTTGAGGGACACTAAGCTTCGAGGGATCGGAACGGGCCCCTAGGGGCTGTTGTTCTTCAGGTTATTGTAGTCGCTCGCAAGGTGTTCGGGTAAATGCCCGACACACCCTAGATCGTCGAACGAGTTGGGTAGATGGCCGAGGGGCCCCAAGATGGGCCTTGGGTTGAAGAGGGGAGCTCGTGGGAGCTAAGGGAAGACATTTTGTGGACATGGGTCATGCCTCAGGCTGTGTGCCGTGTTGCACGGTGGGTTTGTAGGGTAGCCTCGGGTTGGCCCGAGTGCTAAAATTAAGTGGCTTGTTGCCATGTGTCTGAGTGCCGAGGATGGCCCTGACTTGCTGGGGGGGTCATTGTGGGACCCAACTGAGGTGCTGGAACCATGAGGTAGTCCATGGTTTGGTGTAGACAGGTTGGAATACACGCGCCCACAAGGTGTTCGACAGAATGCCGAACACACCCGTGCGAGCCGTATACGCGCACGGTAGGCCTCCAAAGCCTGTGGTTGACTGTGTTAGGTCTCCCTTTGACCTTGGAGGGTTGCCGGAAGTGTTTCAGGGTGGGCCCTCGGCCCTTTTCACTGGGTGCCACGTGGCGTGGCTTAGTGTTGGGGCGCCCCCGGGTTGGCCCGGGAGGCGACGTGAGATGCGGGGAAAGCCCGCATGTGAGTGGCCGGGGTTGCCCCCGGGCAGTTGCTTGTGTCGCCGTGTGTCACGGCAAGCTGGTCAGGGCCCTTGTAGGGACCCACAGGGTTGTAGAAAGGGATAGGTAGCCCATGCCTGGAAGGTGTTCGGGGAAATGTCCGAGCCCTTATTTCTTGTCCTTTTGCTAGGAAATAGTCCGGGTACAACAAACGCCAATGTCTTTGAGGAGTAACTTCAACCAAAGGAACTCAGTTAGACGATTACTGAGCCAAGTCAAGTAAAGGACCGAGTTGAATAGCCCAGTTTTCTTCCCCTTATTAATTTGCTCCTTAATGATCACTTGTTTTTCGGGGGCGTGCTTTCTTCTTTGCTATTGAACTAGTTTCACTAATGGGTTGAGATTGAGGTGGTGCATTACTGTCTTCCTGAGAATTCTGGGAAGATCCTCATCAGACCAAGCGAAAACTTGAATATACTTCGAAAGAAAATCTTTATATTGCACTTGCACGTCAAGCAGTAAATCTGTCCCAATCTTAACCTCAAGAGCTGAGTCATCTTTAAGGAAGACCGACAACAGCTCCCCACCAGGTTTGCCTACCGTCGTCTTGTCCTCGATTACCCCAATCTCTCTGTTTTTGTCTTCTGGCCCGATGACTTCTATCGAGATTACATAGCACCTTTTAGCTATTGCTTGGTTAACTCAGACTTCCCCTGTGCCGTACTTAGTGAGAAACTTCATTTTTTGGTGATAAGTGGAGGGCACTGCCTTTATTTGGCCTCAATCGAAATGACATTATAGGCCGATATCCCTTTAATCACAACAAAGTTTGCCATGAATGTGACGGCTTTAGGAGGGGTACTGAGAGTAATAGGTAGGCTTAGGACTCCCTCGGGATAAGTTGCATGGCCATTGAACCTATAGAGAGGATTTGAATTGGGCGGAGCCTCGATGAGACTTCACCCATCTTTAAAAAACATTCATATGCCAGAACGTCAGGGGCGCTACCATTATCCACTAAGATCCTATCTACGTTATAATGATTTATAGTGGCTAAGATTACAAGAGCATCATCGTGCGGGGTGACCATCCCTTCCAGGTCTTGGTCGGAGAAGACCAGGGCATGCTGGCCATTTGCCAGAGGAGCTTTGGGAGGTTTGGAAGCTCTATTGGCTCGCTCGGTGTGACGCTTCCTTCCTTGACTGTTGTCCCCTCCTGAGACTAATCCCCCTGAGATGACGTTAATGTGGATTCCTGGGGGGGGTTGTCGATTTCTTTTGAGGGGGCCCCGCGATCCTCCCATTGCTCGGCCACGTACTGGGAGAGGTGTCCTTGGCGGATGTGACTCTTGATCTCATCCTTGAGCTGTTGACAATCATCAATATGATGGCCAAGATCGTTATGGAACTGACAGTGCTTTTGACGACTGTGACATCTTCAGTCGGCTTTCATTGGCTCGAGTCTGTGGAGTAGGCCCGAATCCTTGATTTCTTGGTGTATCTCATATACATGGATAGATAGAGAAGTCTAGCGCTCAAATTTATGTGGAGACTCCCTACGGTCGCCTTCTTGATTCCTCCTTTTCCCCTAGCCTGAGGCCTATTCGGACAGCTACTTTTTCTCCCCTTCTCATCCCGAACCCGTCGAGTCTTGACAGGCATTGAGGACTTCCTCACACTTTGCATGGCGCAGAGCCAGGGTCACTAGATCGGCGAGAGAGGAGGGGGATGGAGCACCAGTTTCCTCCGGAGGCTTTCATCACAGGTTTCTCCTATCAACGTGGTAATGGCAGAGGCTACGTCTAGGCGGAGGATGCACATGGCCTCCGCCTTGAAGCGGTTGACGTAGGCCCACAGCTTTTTCCCTGGGGCCTACTTCAATGCTAACAACCCTACGATCGATCTCGGGTGGTAGCTACCAGTGAAGCTTTCTTTAAATAAGCGTCCGAATTGTCGGAAGCTAGTGATACTTTCGGGGGTGAGTGCACGGAATCAGACCTGAGTGCCTTGCACCAGAGTGGTCACAAACGCTCGGCACTTGATGACATCGGATGCCCCGTCAAGGGTCATGAGGGTGTTGAAGCTGTCATAGTGATTGGTCGGGTCGCCATGGCCGTCAAAAGATTTGAAGGTCGACAGGAAAATTCTTGGTGAGATCTCTGCCTCTAAAATGTCGTCGAAGAAAGGGGATCACTCCTCGTCCTCCTTCGTGGAGCTCTGCTGTAGGGCGCGAAGGGCACCCTCCTGCTCTGCGAAACGTCGCTCAAAGTCTTACAGTCAGAGGGAAAACTCTGGCTGATGTTGGGATGGTGCTGGGGGGCTCTGGATGTTCGCCCAGCTTTTTCCCTGCTGCTCTATAGTGGGGATATCCACTTCCGTACATTGGCGAGGTGGTCTAGATTTTCTTCCTCGTGGATGGGAGGAGGCTTCCTATTTCGGGGGTGGGAGTTGCGAGGGTCCACTCTGGATAATGCGTCCGCCTTGGAGGATAAAGTGGCCCTCGGCTGTCGGCCGAAAGCCTTCTACACTAGGGGGACTCACCCGGGAACACTGGGATCATTCCTCCCTGGCTACCTGGGCCCTCATCAAATCGACGAGAATATCCAGTTTAGCGTTGAGGGCTCAGAGGGCGTCTGGGTCCTCGGCTATGGGTTGTCCCCCCGTGGTTGGTGGAGGTAGGATGTTGGCCTGGTTATTGGAGAGGGGGCCCATCGAAGAGTGTGATGGTGTATGTTCCCTATCCGCGGCTGCTGGTGCCTTCCCTTTTTCATCGGTATTTCTCCTACTGTTACTTCTCCGCACCATATTAATTTTTTTTCTCGTTTCCCACAGACGGCGCCAGATGAAGACGCGTGATCTCGTGCTGAAGCCAGAGTCATCAGATCTTCGATGAGCACTGGTTGTAGCCACGCAAGGTTAGGACTCTGAAACGTGAGAAAACGGATCATGGAGCCCAGGGTGGTAACCCTGGGGAAAACCCTCTAATGCCTAAGTCAGTAAGGCAGTAGAGCTTTGTGCGGAGGAGAAGAAGAAGGAAGCAGGGGGTAGGCACAAGACTGCTCTCCACCAATAAGAGTGACTAAGAGTACTTAGAGTGGCTTACCTTTCTGGAGCGGCTTCTCTTAGTTTGCATAGTGATTTATCCTCTTTTGAAGGTAGGGAAAAAGGGAGTGTTTAGGGGGCGTTACCCCTTCAATGCAGGCTCCCCTCCTTTCGAGGATACTTACCCTTCTTTTCTCTTGACCTCCAGACTTTCTTTGGTTAGTTATACTTGGTGGCCGTTTGGAGTTTCCCTGAACGACCGTTACTCATACTCTCGGGTCCGGAAGCCACCTGGGTTATGCTGGTCTGAGTGGGTCGGGCTTCTTGATAAGTGGGCCCAATAATGGGACTATCACTTGTTGGGCCCTGCGGATCTAGTTGAGCCACATTGGGACACATATCTTTTGGGTCGCTAATTTATCCCTCTCCAACGAGAGTATAGAGAAAATTCAAATATTATTTAGAGATATACAGAATTTTTACTTACTAAAAACTAAGAGTTGATTTGCATGGTATCATATTTTTCCATGAAAATGCCGCCCGTCCACAGAAGAAGGAAGAGTCTGGCGCGTTGCCACGTTTTCGACTGGTTAGGTACCGCAAGCCACGTGGCCCGCCATGGGCTTGACAGACGTTGGAGTGGAGCACCTACGAACCGTGATGGCCATCGTATGGAAACCATGACCAACTACTCTTCGAAGTAGAATGAAGAACCCCGCCGACGAAGCACAACAGGAGGAGGAGGTGAGCGTCAGGGCCTAGGACTCGACAAGCAAGGGCAAGTCGAAAACTTGCTCTGATACCAAATCTGATGCGGGACGAACCCGATCGAGACACTGGGACCTAAGCCAGCAAACAACGAGCACAGATCGTCTAAGTAACAAGGCGAACACTCACGCGTATAGCGGACTCCACTCGGGACTCGTAGTGACGGATCGGCAAGCTGTAGCACGCAAGGAGGCCGGACACGGTCTGACCAGTGAGGAGAGTGGTAGCAAACCACCCGGGGGACAACGTATTGGGCACCGGATTCACCCGGGCGGATCGATACCGAGGGGATCGGTTCAAATGTACGCTCACTCATCTGCAGCAAGAACTCACGAAAAGTGGAAGTTTGGATCGGGCACTCCTCACACGGACGCTGCAGTTGGAACCAATACTAAGCAAGAAAATTGGAGCGGCAACCGCACGTACCTAGCCCGTCCGATGGACCGGCTCCGGTCGGAGACCAGGGCGAGCCGGGGAGCGTGCGCACCCAGCGAACACGTAGCGTCGGTGTAGCTCGATGTGGATCCCTGCTAATACAATCTACACTCCACGCAGGGAGGGGATCATGAGGATGGGTAAATTATTACATGCACTACCCTCACGCAAGAGAGGGGAGCAAGGGGTGGGGGAATCCAAACTGCCGATCTGCACCGCCTTGTCGGGACGAAGCCTGTTTGTTCCGTATCGTGCGCCCAGCTTCGACGTCCAAATGAGGTTCCGTCAGTGCCTGGACAAAGCCTGGTGGATGCCTAAAAGCTCCTGAGATCCTGACGTCGACCCGAGATCGCTGGAGGGTGGGGATGGTCACAGCCGATGGCCTACACAGTTTTATCTTGCCAGACAGGTTGGCGTGGTCGAAGTGCGTCGACTGGTACGCTCACTGTAGAACTCCAAATGCGACAGGACCAACTCAGGGGCGTAGCAGACAGAGGGCACTACGATCCCTCAAAATTTGGATGCTGTCGGATCACCGTGCCGGTCGTGGTCGCCGAAATGGTCAGCTTCTGGTTCCTGGGTGAACAGCCGGACAGGGAGGCGATGGCCATGGTGGAATTTCCAGTGCCGATGTCAGAATGAGACGAAACCACTTGGGTTGGTTTTGTATCATTGAGGGGCACGACTTCTGAGAAGATAGATTGATCCGAAATAGAGAGGAAGGGGACGTGCCGGGGTCGATGAAGTTGTAGTCTGCCCTGGACAGATAGAAACTTCCTGGACTAGCTCAGTCGCAGAAAAATAGGCTCTCGGTGGTCATCGGAGGGGGACCTCCTTCTTCTTCTCTTCTTCTTCTTCTTCTTCTCTTCCTCTTCTCTCTTTCTTTATGGAGGCACTTCTCGTCTGTGGAGTCCCTCTTTTTCTGTCCTGTTGTTTTTTTTCGCCGGTGAAGGAGGGAGGGGTTTTATATCCCCAAAAGTGGGAGCGTCTGAAGGCAGGCCATCGATGGCGGGAACGTGAGGGCATTGAAGGGGATTTGACTTCCCCATCCTTGGTGGCAGGGGGAATAGCCTGCGTGCCCCCATCTCCCATCAACACATCGACCATTCCATTGCACGCTAAGGGTCCTTTGGGCGTGGGCCTCACGTTTCCCTTGCCGGATGCACCAGGCAAGGAAGGGCTTGGAGCGTGCCGCTGGAAGGCCGCCAGAGCGTGCCGCTGAAGGGTTGGACGGGTGTGCCGCTGAAGAGGCGTAAGGCCGTGTCGCTGAAGAGGGCGGCCAGGTGTACCGCTAGAGCGCCCGGGTTGTGTGCCGTTGAAGGGGCACAGGAGTGTGCCAGCGAACGGGCTCTACAGGGTGTACTGGTGAAGACACTCTTCGGGGCGTGCCATTGAAGGGAGGCACGCAGGGGTGTGCCACTGAGCTGCTGAGGGGTGTGTCGCTAAGGATGTCAGGGCAGGTGTGCCACCGACGGGGGAGCGGGGGCGTGCCGGGGAAGCACGCCGCTAGTGTGCTGCTGGAGGCCCATGGGGGTGTGCCGGGTAGCCGTGGCTAAGGGCGTGCCAGAGAAGGGCCAACGCGGGTGTACCGCTGAGGATCCCAGAAGGGGCATGCCGGCGAGGGGGGAACGTTGGGAGTGTGTCGCTGGGGCTTCTCGGGGGTTAGCCGCTGAGGGCACCCTAGCGGTGTGCCACTGAAAGGGGCACTAGAGCGTGCCATTGAGGACTTGAAAGTGCGTCGTTGGGGCACGTTTGAGCCCGTCACGAGCACGAGTCATGGTTTACTTGATTTTCTTCGGGGCCTGTGCATCGTGAGCCTCCCGGGGGTTGGTTTCTCTTCGATGTCATGACTCCGGAGATGGCTTCACGGTAGCACGTGTATATTCGGAGAGTCCGGATGGCCCATCTTCTCTGGAGTTTCTTCAGTTGAGGTTGTTGTCAATGCTGGACTGGACGGGACATATGGGCATGCAATTGTACACATCCACAAATGCCCCCCACCTACGGGTGACGCAGGTGAAGGATGAGCTGGGCGGTGCCCATGGGTGTACTGGTTGTTCGGGACTGCATCCATATGCGTATCAAATCGATCCATGAGAGATCGAAAAATTTTGGCCACCGAAGGCTCATCGGGACTACAGGCTCGGGAATCCGCCATAGGTGGTGGTGGTGAGTATGGGGTGCCTCGACGGGTGGGCATGCAAAAGACATATTGACTGGGGTGCACGGACTAAAGCAAAGATGAACCTAGCAATGAGACACAACCCTAGACTCAACTAGCTCTAATACCAAACTGATGCGGGATGGACAGAGGGACTGACTCTAAGTAATGCGAACCTCGGACTCTAAGTGTGATGCGACTAGCAACCCACAAATAGAAGAGGCACTTTGGCCTGACACTAAGAGTTCCTATGGGCTAAACGTCGCAAACAGAAACGTGAGCTCACTCGTCGTCCCAAAGCGAGAGATAGCATGGATCCGCGCGGTTGAGAAACCGACAGAGTCAAGGGTGGTCGACTCACTTTCATGCTCGAATCGAGTCACGGGATGGGTTCACTCTCTAACTCACAGCAGTGACATGGACTCACAAGCTAGAATTCCAAACGCACTCCAACAACAGCATATGATCATATACTAGGCAAGCAATGCCAAGAAGTTAAGACCGTTATCTCCACGCACCTGGCGTGGGGAAGATAACCAGGCCAAAGTCGCACTCCCGGTTAAGCAAATTTACTGAATTACAAACTTTAAACCCACTCCACGCAAGGAGGTAATAGGTTACATGTGGGACCTAGGAGTGTCGACATTGGGTTGGCGGGTAGCATCTTGGGGTCGCTCCATTGGTGCTGAAAATCGTAGCTCATTGCTGTCCAGATGGCGCGTTCCACTAGTTGGTGGGGCCCACGCACTGCTCGGCCCACTGGACCTGGTGGGGTGGGTCCCGCTGCGAAGAGGACACTTGGAGGGGTGACTCCCCTGGACGGCGACTGGACTAGAATGCCGGGAGGGAGCTGGGTGGCTCCGACCGTCAAGTTGGAGCTTGTTGTCCATGGATCTGGACTTCTGTTTCAGACCCGCGCACTCCAGCGACGAAGCTTGCTGCGATCGGTGCCAACATCGGATTGTTGCAAAATCAGTGCCATTGGAAATCTAACTTGAAACCCTTAGACCCTCTGTTACTCCAAGAATTTTAGCAAGGTCAGAGTTTCACTGGGAGAATTTAGAACCGAACTGTTCTCTGTCTCAGATCTGGTCAGGCAAACTGAGATCTGACTGAGAACACGCGTTGACCGTACTGCAAACCACGTATCTGGGTGTGGAACTCTTAAGGCCTAAAAATCCATAAAAATAGACAAAATTCTCGAAATAAAACTTACATCCGAACCACTAAGGATCCGCTAAGACACAAGCCTTACAGTGTTGGTCTCCGGTCGACCCGGTTGTGATCCAGTGGTTGACCTTTGGTCTTGTGGATGTCCCGAACACCTCGTGGGTATCGTGACCGTGCTTTTGAGTGTCCGGAGGTACCATTTTACTTCGATTAGCGTGTCCATGGGTCTTGAGGGTCTGAGTGACCCCATGTGTTTCGGACTCTCATGCTTTTGGTAAAGTGATTCATCGTGAGCCGGTATGAGTGCAGAGGGCTCTCCCCGTACGTCGTCAGTTCCTTCGAGAAGTGTTTTTCGTGTGGACCATGTGTGTGTGGCCTTGGACTGTGAGTCTAGTCAACCAGCCTAGGGCTGGAGATTTTCCATGTGTCCCGTGGATGAGAGATCCACTCGGTGGCTTGTGAGCTACCTTGAGAATCGTGTCACCGTGGTTTTAGACCTAGGGATTAGGCCAGATTGACGGCGCTATGCCGTCACGTGCGATGGCCTTGGCCCGAGTCTCGTGACTCAAGGACCGTTGGGTTTAGTAGGTCTAGTGGGCTGTCCAGAGCCTGGTGGTCGTGAGCCACCTGTTACTCTGTGTTACTCGAGATGGGTGCATGCGTGATTTTCAGTGTTCACGTTTTGTGAGCCCCCACTAGTCGTAGCTTTCCTATGCACACGGGTGTAAACCTACTTGGGAGTGGTGGATAGCGTGGCCCGAGTAAGACAGCTATTAGGCTGGTCACCATAGGGCCCCCACACGTAGCCTGAGTCTGGGTTTCAAGAGAAGAACCAGTGAGAGGGCCTGACCTAGAGTGCATGGTCTATGTGTACACACGTAATTTGGGGCGTCGGACCCGCGCTGACGAGCGCGACCCCAGTTTGTCCTTATTTTGTGTTACTGGTTGCTGTATAGTGTCTCGATCTCCACGTAGGGCATCGTAGAGAGACACCTGAGGCTGCGGACTAAGTCATCAATGGACGCATCTGGCCTTGCTTCTGGTGGGCGGTACTCCCGTCACGTGACGCGAGTTGTTGTGTCGTAGATTTTCGTTTCCCATTTGCGAGATGGGGTTTTGTGTGTAGCTTCGGGCATTCTCCCAGAGTTGAGGTCTAGGGTTTTCGGTGAGCGTCACCGAGGGCTTCTCCCTAGACGGTGTAGAGTTCACGACGGCGAGGTCGTGACGATGTTTCCAGACTGCGTGGTTTCAGTGTGTTCGCGGTCTTCGCCGTGCAAAAGGTAGGGGATCGGACTCCTCATCTCGCCAGGAATCCATTGACGCCCTCTGCGTCGCCATCCATCGCCATTTCCTCATTTTCTGTGTAAATCTCTTTTTGGGTGATTTTGGGGTTTATTCTTAATTTGCGTGCCTCTCTTGTTTCTTGGTCCAGACGGCCGTTGATTGGAGCCGGAGAGGTACCATTGGATCGGTCACGTTGCGAGGATCGCGTTGACGCCCTCCGTTCCTCGATTCGCGGAGCGTGGACTCGAGCCGGTATGGGAGGCGCCATTTCTCCCTCTCGCCGGTTCGCTGTCGTATCGCCATTTTTGTCGAATTCCAGGTAGGGGGATGGATACCTTATCACGTTAGGACACCGCCGGTATCACTTGCGCCGTGATCCGTTGCCCGTTACCTCGTATTTTATGCATGTTCCTATTTAGTACATTTTAACTCATTTTTAGCCTTTTTATGTGGAAATCTATTCCATGGGCATCGTATTTCATTTCTAGTGGTATGCTTAGGCTTGTATGATCGGTATGGGTTGGCAGGTTTAGCAGGCTTTGTATTCTGCCACGTCCCCCGTCGATTTTGATTGACCAAGAGGGGTTTTCGATTCTGACCTCCAGAGTCACGAAACCCAGGTGACATAATGCGCCTGCCCCAGTGCGTTATGCCCCTTTAACGCACCCCTAGAGATGTGTTATGTAGTTCGTGTCTGAGTTTCCTGTGGATTCCATATTCGGGTGGCTTTAACGCGCCTGCCCTGGTGCGTTATAGTCCTTTGTGTCAAGTTAAAGGTCCGTTGCCTTTAACGCCCCTGTCCCCATGCGTTATGTCCAATATGACGCTCCTGTTAAGGTGCGTTATATGCCGTGGTTTTCTATGGAGTTTAGTCTTTCTGGTGGGCATAACGGCCCATGAGAGGTGCGTTAGGTACGTTATAACGCCCCACCCTTGGTCCGTTATATCCCCTCGTCTGTGCGTTGTGTGCGTGTCGACTTTAACGCCCATGCGCCAGCGTGTTATAGTCCTATGGTGCACCTGCCCTGGTGCATTATAGTCTGGTTTATCTGTGGATTTCCTGAGTTCTGTGAAGCATAGCGGTCCTTCCCCGGTCCATTATGGTGTGTAACGGGACAGTTCCAGTCCGTTATATACCTGGAGATTTCAAAAGCTTGCATGTGTAATTTCTATGCAATTCATGTTCCATGTGCGCCATGTTTAAAATATTTTATATACTGTGGCATTCTTCTGCGAGCCAGGCGGGGCCGAAGGGTCGCGAGGAGACGCGACTCCATCCCAGCCGACCAAGGTAGGAGAGACGCGGGACGGGGCAACCCAATCTGAGCCAATCGGCAGGGCTCCCGAGGGGGTATCACTCGAGGGGGGAGCCCCCATTCCGATCACTTCGGAGAGGACTGGCCCTCCTTCTGACATCCAGGTGCCCTTGTACCAGCGATGCCACAACATAGCCTCGGGGGTGGTGCGAGGAGGAATTAGGCAGAATCCTCCGTCCGTGGTCCTCGAAATGATCATGGAAGGCAATTTATTGTTGGCCCAGATGGGGGCCGACATAGCCGATGCCTACACTCGGGCGGAGTCGGAGCGATCGAATCTTACTTGGGTCGTCAACACATCCGATCGGAAGATCACTCGGCTCACTGCCAATCTCGAGAGGCTTCGGCAGGAGGTCACTTCGCTCCAGGAATGGGCGAAGTCGAGCCAGGCGGAGGCCTGAGCATCAGCCGAGCAGCTGGCTCAGGCCCGTAGTTCACTTGAGTTGAAGAGTAGGCTCCTAGAGTAGGAGCATGTGACTCAGGTCGAGTGTGGTGGGCAATGGGAGTCCGAGTGAGTGGAGCTTAAGGGCCGAGCAGAGGAGGCCGAGTGACTTCGGGTGAAGGTTGAGGCTGCGTAGATCGAGGCAGAGAAGAAGTCGACCGAGCTTGCTGGTAGCGTGGACTCAGCCGAGGTAGAGGCGCTCGAGCAGTACAAAAGCTCAGAGGACTACCAGGCCGATCTCCAAAAGGCTACCTTCCCTTATTACCAGTCGGGCTTCTGTCGAGGCGTCCATAAGGGGTTTACCCAAGGCTATCGTCAGGCCGACTTTTGGGCGGAGGAGCAGGCGCCAGGGGCGATCGCCTTCCCATCCGGGCAGCACTATGACTCAGATTCAACATCTTCCGAATCTTTTGGTTCGGCATCAAGTGAGGAGGGAAGTCGGGGGGACTCTACCTCGTCCGAAGGATCACCAACTCCGGCTGCCTCGGGAGGGCGCATGACCGAGGCAGTTCCCACACCAGTGGGGTCAGTGCCTGGGTCGGCCGTCGCTGAGGGTGTCGGGGGTGGATAGCCTGATGCCGAAGAGCCTTCGATCCCCGAGTCTCGGGATGGACCCGAGGCCTGATGTATCTTTGCTTTCTTTCCCCTTTTTTTTATTTTTTGCTCTTTCCTTCGATGTAATTTTCGAAGAACATTTCCTTTTCTCCTTGGTGTAGTAATGTCAAATTACTTTCTGAACTGGCTCCCGGCTATGTGAGGGGTGACTTACCCATGAAGAAGGGGTGTGGCAGGGGACTTCCCTAAGGAAGTGGAATGGAGGTTGTGGGCCAAGAGGCCCGCTAAGAAAGGGATCGAAGGGATCAAAGAATGTGTAACCCCTCGATATGGATTCCCTCATCTCAAGGTCCCATGTGTGGTATTCTAGAAGGTGTTGATGGTCACCTTCATGTGTTGTAGCAAGTGGGATGGTGGGCATAGGTATGAGGTATGGTTCCTCCCTCGGGATAAATGGAATTAAGGTAGGCTCGGCCGGCAAGGGAAGGAACAAGAGAATCTCCGTGGTGACACGACCCATGGTGCACGCGGAGGTAATGGATCCTAAAGCTAGATGTGTGAAGCTATGACTAACGGGTTAGTCGAAGCCTCGGGCCAACATACACGTTAACTTCCATTGGCAGTCTAATCCCTGGAGAAGGTCTTCCAAGGTATCTATGTGGTGACTAGACCGGAATGTTGTGTGGAAGGAGTTGACGGGCACTACTTGTAGTGCAGGATCCATGGATGGGTAACGGGGTGTCCCAGGGACCAAGCCTGTCTGAAGCCAGGTAAGTAGTGGCTCATCGATGAATAGCTTCCCCGTTACAAGTACGAGTGGCTCTGGCTGGGGTGGCTCCGAATAAAGATCAGAGGGTGAAGCTTCTCCAACCCTTTTGTCCCCTAGGGATAGTGATGTCCAAGTGGGACATCGTCCGACAAAGTGGCCGAACCCCTAGCAGTGAAAACACTGCTATCGTGACCCACTAAGCTCCTCGATAAGTGGGTCCGTACCCTTATCCTCCCGACGGACATGGGGTATAGGCAATAGGGGAGGAGGAGCTCTCACAGGTGGGGGAAGAGGATCCTCTATGATGCGGGGAGGACCTTGGGATGGTACCACAGATGGCACCAGGTTGGGCCTACCGGCTGCTACCTCCTTAGGCTCATGCTTGGTTTCATCCTATCTAGGAGGTGGGCAAGGGGAAGCCAAGGACTCGATGTAAGCACGCCTCTTATCCACCCTATCCAGTAACATTTGGAAGAGTTCGGCAGTAGTGGGGCTTGGAGTAGGAGCAACGTGATGGACTTGCCCATATGAACTTGGCTTGGTCGTGGACCTAGACTCTTCTACATGTGTGGCGCTTTGCCTCCGACTATGGGCCACTTGATTGGAGGTGTTTGGGTGGGATTGGTTGGAGGTGACTGGGCTGGGTAGATAGACCTTCCTAAGCTCGCCCCGGTTTAGTTCATTTTTCATTTTCTAGAAACCAAACCAAACCGGATAAACTGGTTTCTCTGGGCCAGGGCATTTTTATCAATTTCATCAAAACCTAAAACCTATCCTAACACATTCGATGGCGCTGAGACACACCTAGCCCCGCAACCCTCGGTCCCTCGCCCCTCACCCTCGCAGCCCTTGTTGTCCCCTCACCGGTTACCCTCGCAGGCTCGCAGCCTCTCCCTCCTCCTCGCTGCCCATCGTCTACCTCCAACCCAAGGAGGCAAGGATCGCTGCTGCCACCGGATGCCAGCCCGCAGCCGTAGCCTCTCCCTTCTCTTCGTCGGCTGTCGTCAACCTCTAGTTGTCGGACGCTAGCCTGCAAGTGCAGCCTCTCCCTTCTCCTCCTTGCCGGCCGCCAGCCACCTGCAGGCCAAGGAGGCAAGGATCGCCGCCGCCGCTGCCACTGCCGGACGCCAGTCCGCAGCCGTAGCCTCTCCCTTCTCCTCCTTGCCGGCCGTCGCCGTCCACCTCCAGTCCAAGGAGGCAAGGATCGCCGTTGCCGGACGCCGTCCACTTCCAGTCCAAGGACGTAGGCCCTCTCTGGCAGCCCGTAGCCGCAGCCCTGACTCAGTGCCTCTCCTCTTTCCTCCTTGCTAGCCGCTGTCCACCTCGAAGCAAGGATTGCGTCGTTGGACGTAGACCCTCTACCTGGTACCTGCTTCTCCCTCTTATCTCTTCCTCTGACGCATTGATCTCTGTCTGCTCCACACGGTGAATCTGTGTGTTTCATTGTCGCGAACTCGTCTGTTTGGGGTTGCTTTGCGTGGGTTAATCTATTCAGGGAGCTCCGACACTGTCTAGATATTGGAATTTAAACTTGCTGGTCTCTCCAGATATTGTTAGGTATTGTTATTTAGGTGTTCTTGTTAGTAAAATCTGTTGTGTTTTTGTTAAGAATTTGTTAGAGTCTGTTCCTCATTTATCAAGAAACAGTCTACCCTTTAGCAAGTAGTTCACGGTCAGCCAGTTTTCTTGATTTTGGCATGTTTCTGAGGGACGGGCTTTGACCTCCCATCAACCTTAGTTGCCTCATGACCTTTACTAGCATCGACCTTAACTGAATCTGGTCTTCACTAGCGTCGATCTTAGCTGCCCTATGGTCCTGACTAGCATCGATCGACCTTGGTTGCATCTGGCTTGCACTAGCATCGACCTTAGTGGCATCTGGTCGTCCCTAGCACCGACCTTAGTTGCCTCATAGTCTTCACTAGCACCGCTTCTCTCTTCTTCCCTTCTCCTTCCTCTTCTTCCTTCTCTGCGTTCTTCTCCTTCTCTCCTTGTTCTTCTTCCCTTCGTACTCGGGGGACGGCAGAGCCCTAGGCTCCCCGTCTTCTTCTTCTCCTTCCCCCTCTCCTCTTCTCCTTCCCCTCTTCTTCCCTTCTTCTTCTCTTCTTCTTCTCCTCCGTTGTCGCTGGCCACACAAGTGGAAAGGGCACCGGCTGTGCTGGGCATGGTGGCGTGAAGCGTGCCGATGAAGGGGTTGGCGCAAGTGTACCGGAGTAGGGCTTCACAGCGTGTCGGGGAAGAGGGGGCATAAGTGTGCCGGACAGTGAGGCACCCAATGTGCTGGGTGAGGCGGCACAGGGAGCGTGTCGGGGAAGATACCCATGGGTGTACCGGGGAAGGCCACCGCTAGTGTGCTGCATTAGGGAATAGGGAGCGTGTCGGGGAAGATACCCATGGGTGTACCGGGGAAGGCCACTGCTAGTGTGTCGGGTTAGGGCACAGGGAGTTTGCCGGGTAGTGGCCACTAGCGGAGCGGACTAGGTGAGCTCACTCGAGGTGTACTGGGGAAGGTGACCATGGGCGTGTTGGCGAAGAGGCACAGGGGAATGTGCCGGGGAAGCGCGGCAGGGAGCGTACCGGTGAACGGCTGGTCGAGTGTGTTGGCGAAAAACTTCCAGGGCGCACCGGGGAAGAGCCGCTAGGGCGTGCCAGGGAGGGTCGCTGAGACTGTGCCCGTGAAGCAGAGCATGGGTGTGTCGGGGAAGACCCACAGGGGCGTGCCGGGGAAGGGTTTCTGAGACCATGCTAGCAAAGCAGAGTGCGGGTGTGCCAGGGAAGACCTGCATGGGCGTACCGGTGAAGAGCAGCTAGGGCGTGCCGGTGAAGGGCTGCCTGGGGCATGCCGGAAAGACCGTTGAGGGTGTGCCGGGCAAGGCCACCCAGGGGCATACCGGTGAAGGGGAGAAGAGTACTTCTTCAAGCGAAGGACTTCCGGTGTTGGCCCTTGGGGCCCACCGTGACTTTGTTGGGGCCGTCACTCCTTGTGGACGTGCACCCGTATTTTCCTTTACGCCTCTGGCCTAGGGAAAATTCTGTCAAAATTTTGTCAGAAATTATCAGTGTTTTGTTCATTTTGCTTGTAATAGAGCCCCCCTTATAGTTTTCACTTATTTTGCCTGTGGCCTGCTCTGATTTTCTGTTTGTTGCAGTTTGCAGATAAATGGCCGCCCCAAGTGGTTCCTCTGCTCCCCCGTCACACGGTGACACGAGCCGAAAACAACACCTCCCGGGACTACACAGTAGCACAACACCTGGCCTCGACATGATGCCCAGCATCTGTCAGACCACGGGTTAACACGCAGATCGAGGTCCACGCACTCGGGACTCGAATCGGCCAAGAAATAAATACTGGTTAGACTAGCCCCATGAATGGTCCCCTCTGGGCCGCTTTGGGATGTGCGGCTAGACACGGGCTGCACCAAGAGATGAATGGCCAGGGACGGACCATTATACCCCTGGAAGAAATAGATAAAAGAGCGGCTATACCCATGCAGCTCAATAGATGTGCGGCTAACCCTTAGCCGCACGTGGGGATGGACGGTCCAACTCGGCCATTCATCAACCTAACGGTAAAAAGCATGAACGGCAGGACCCTAGCCGCACAGGGGAAGGGCGGCTAGAAACTCGCCGTTCAAGGGATGGGTGGACCCACTCAGGCCGCTCGTCCACCAACGGCACCACAAGATGAACGGCCAGCCCATGGCCGCTTATGAGGACATGCGGCTAGACCCTAGCCACTCACCCCGGTGCACTGTGCAACGGTAACAAACAGCGGTCAAAACTCACGGGATGTGCGGTTGGTCTCGGGCTGCTCATGGGGATGTGTGGTCGCACGACTGGCCGCACATGCCCCACTGCGCTCTGAGCCGAAGGGCGGTCAGGCCAAGGCCGCGCATAGGATGAACGGGCCCTGGTTCGACCGCTCAACCCTCACCAGTGTGAAAATGGCGAACCCATCGGATTTCACCCATTTCGGCCCCATACAAGCCCCACAGAGGGGGAAATGAAGGGAAAACAATCCCCAAGCCCCCTAGCATGCTTCTACGCCCTTAAAACACGGATTCGCAGGGTAAAACGGTGGATCGGGCGAGCTCTCCCCACAACATGATTTTTCCTTCCCGGTGCGAAAATAACCCCTCTCGGCCTCGCCTCGGGCTAAAACTCACGGGGAAGGAATGCAAGAGGCTAGGGATCGTCACCCTACCTTTGGTTCGCGTCGAGGCACGCCGGATCGTCCACACACCATGAAGAATGCCGTTAGAATCTCGTTCCACCAAGCTTCCCACGCTCGCCGCACGTTGCCGGGATCGTCCCACCATCACCCACGGAGGGGACGCCGCGACGGTCGAATGGGAGAGAGAGAGGGAGAGGGTAGCCACAGTGGGGAGAGGAAGAAGAAAGGAAGAAGAAGAAGAAAATGGAAAGAAAATGGGGGGTTTTATAGAAAAACGAATCAACTACTCCACCGAAAGACACGAAGCACAATGTGGACTACTTCACAGGGCTGTCGACACTGCAGGTGACAAGTCACTGGGCCCACGTAAAGGAACAGACTTCTACGAAAATCACAGGCGATAAAATAATCAAGTCACGTTAGCCTAGGATCCACCCACAAATCCTACCAACGTCCACCTCATCCATCATTTCATCATGTTCTAGCCCATTCCATCGTGTCTCTACCTCGGTCAACTCGGCACGGTCGCACGTCCCGCGTTGAGGAAAACAGAGGGAAAAGAGAAACGAGAGAGAAAGTAGAACGGGAGAAACGAAAAGGACATGAGAGAAGAAAATCACAATCACTCAAATAGCACCATCATAAAGAACAATTAACAGATAACTGAATCACATAAAACTCAAACAACAGGAATAATTAGACAGAAATTAACTAATCAAAGAATAGAAATGCACCATCCAAAAGATAGGACGTCACTGCTCAGCACAAGGAAGCTAAGACGCTGGTGAGTCCTGCTAAGGTTGTGGCGGCACGAGTTGGAACTGGGGCTGCTGTGGCTGGGCGAATGGAGAGAACTGCGCCGATCTCGACCTGAACGGGCAGTCTCAAACAATATGGCCTGGCTGATCACAGTGAAAATAAACCACCGGCGAAGAACATGGCCTGCCAGGGTGTCCACCACCACACCTCCCACACGATCCCAGCTGACGGATAGCAGGTCCCTGACGCTGTTGAGAAGACAGGACTGAGGATGGAACAGCACCGGCAGAAGACTGTTGGGCACGCCACTTTTCATGCCTCTTATTCTTGAATTCCCTGAGCCTTTTGCCTTTGGACTTAGAGGAAGAAGCACCATCGACAGCGGGAATAGCGGAAGGAACTCTGGGGACACTCGGCAGATAAACCTGCTGTAACTGCCCAATCTGTTGAGGGATAAGGTGATGCTGCACACCTGGCTAAGTGGACTCAACCTGGGCGCGCACTTGAGATATCACCTGCCCTACTCCAGACGACAGATGAGGCAGCACAGCTTCACTCTGTGCTCCACTTGGAACACCCGGCAAGCCTTCCACAACTAGGGCGGGAACCGATGGAACTTGACCCGGCACAGATGCATAAACCATCACGACAACCACCGGAGGAGAAGCACCACTTCCCTCCCTGAAAACACGTGCCTTCGGACGACGCGCCATCAAAACCTAAGAAGCACATACCGATGAAAATCACATCAACAATCACGGAAAACACCCTAAGCCACTCACCTGCAGGTGCTCGTTCGTCACCCTTCCATGGGGACCTTGGAGTTCGAGGACATTTTTCGACGCTCGCTACAATAGCTTTTTTATTTTCTTTTCTTTCGTTGAACTTCCATGTATCCCAAGGGATGCCCCAAGCACCGTGTGGTTTCCCCTTCCATGCAAATGAAATGTCTTCATTATCTATTCAGCACATTTGCCGCTGAATCACATCTTCATTCTCCTTCTTCTTTTAGCTAATTTGTTCAACCCGGATATACGAGTTGCTAAGGCAAGAGAGCGCTCACACCTTCAGCGAAGGTATGAGGAGTTCGCTCCACTACAGTGCAACTTTTTCCAAGCCCTAACTTTAGCTAAGATTGGCTTCATGCCTGAGGGTAAAGGTGTAACAGCTACTAGGGCCAGAGGGTAAAGTTAGAAAGTCTGTTTGCAAACCTCATCGATGGTGATGAAGTTTGTAAGTAACAATCTTGTCAGTGAGCTTGAATGCCAAGGACAAGGAGCATGTTCATTCCTTGACAGGAGCGATAGGCCCAAGTCAGGGGTAGATTCATTGATTTCTGTGAATAACAAAGAAAGTCGAGGGTAGGTTTGTTTATCAACATGGGTTAAATGTTGAAGCAAGAGGCATGTTTATCGATGGGGATGGAAGGTCCGGGTCGATGGTTTATTTATCAATTTCACCGATGGTGAGGAGAATCACCGGTGGTTTTGTTCATCAGCATGGGTAGATGCCGAAGCAAAGGGGTCTATTTATCGACAGGGACGGAAGGTTCGGGCCGATAGTCTTGTTCAATGATTTCACCGATGATGATGAAACTCGACTGTAGGTTTATTCATCGACATTGGCTAAATGTCGAAGCAAAAAGGGGGTTTGTTCATCGACGGGGACAACGAGTCTGACCTGACAGTTTATTTATCAATCTCTTCGATGATGACGAAAGTCGACGTTAGGGTCATTCATTGGCATAGGTTAAATGCCGAAGCAAAGAGTTTATTACAGCATAGGCGTAAGGCTTATGCCGGTGGGACGTGACTTGCCAGTCGCACGCAGGAATTCTCGGGGGACCTAAATGGTAAATGAGATAGTAACACTGTTGACACCCATTTTCTGACCAATTAGTCAGGTCATCTCCTTACTCATCTTAATGATGCTCCGAGTTGTTCACCCTTGTTGAGTCTTCTTGGATCAGTTAGAAGTCTCTTTCTTGGGTCATTGCCTTCCTTGGTTGAGTTTCGCCCTTGTTTGATGCTAAGCAAGATTTTTCAACCAGTCTGTCTGACTTTTTTTTTAACACCTTTTTTTTTGTTCAACTCTGCGTGTGCATCACGCGGCTGGCATTCCGGTCAGCAGAGCCGGCGGGGGGGGGGGGGACGCGGGCTTCGTGGACGTGGTGGCTAGCAAGGATCCCGGCGTGGTCGCGGTTGGCCGGTGAGGCCACGGCAGCCTATTCGCAGGTGACTCATGCCACGCACAGAGGGCCACGGCCAGGGAGAGTGGTGGTCGCGAAGGGCATGCAGGGGTGAAGGAAAGCGAGACGCCTGGGAGATGGAGGTGGGGAGAGCTCGCGGAGAAGGGTATTGCGGACGGCAGGGGGGGCGTCCGGTGGATGCGGCGAGAAGGGAGGAGAAGGGAGGTGGCCGGTGCGCGAAGGGGCACTGCAGTCACGCCGGTAGGGGCGCGCGAAGGGGCGAGGCGGCCTCGGGGCACTGCAATCGTTGCGGCGGTGGAGGCAGCCGCGAGGGCCACCGGCGGGCGGACGAGGCGCGAAGGTGGCTGGCGGGGCCTGCGGTAGGTGTAGCGACGGAGGGGTGGTGGTCCGGAGGTGTGCAGGCGGCGCAGGCACTGCTGGCCGGCGAGCGGGTGCGCGCGGGCGGATGCGCCGGTGCACGCGGTGCGGCGTGGGCGGTCACGGTAGGGGCGCGAAGGTGGCGCGGCGACCACGGGGCGCGGCAGTCACGCCGGCAGGGGTCCTGCGGTCACGCAGGCAGGGGTGCGCGAAGGGGCGCGGCGACCACGGGGCGCTGCAGTCACGCCAGCAGGGGCCTTGCGTGCGGAGTGAAGGGAGGTCGCCGGCAGTGCAAGAAGGCCCTCGCGGCGGTGGGCTCACGGTGGAGGAGCGGTCGGAAAGAGGCAGACGCGCCGGTCGGCGGGCGTGGGTGCGGGTGCTCGGACGCCGGCACGCAGGGGGGGCGTGCGCAGGCGCAGGCGGCAGGCGCGGGGCACTGCGGCGGCGTCTGCGGCGCGGACTCGAGCGGGTGTGGCTCCCTATGGGGACGGTGGCGGGCGTGGAGGCACGCAGCCGCGGGTGTGCGCAGGGTCCGGCCCGGGGGCGCCTGCGGCGATGCAGGCAGGCGGCGTCCAGCATATGCCGCTGAGGGCTAGAGAGAGAAACAGGGAGGAGAGAGAAATAGGGAAACGGAGAGAGAGGGGGAGAGAGAGAGAAAGAGAGAGACGTGGGGAGAGCGAGAATAACAGAGAGAAAGAGAGAGATTAACACGGGGATAAGAGAAAATTTTTTATTAACCCAACGGTCCTTGAGTCACGAGACTCGAGGTCAAGACCGTTGAACGCGGCGGCACAACACTGTCAATCTAGTCTAGTCCCTAGGTCTGAAACCACGGTAACACGGAACCCATGGACACCTCAAAACACGGACACAAAACCTCTGGGGTGTTTAGGACACTCGCGAGACCGAAAGTCGACCACTGGGTCACAACCGGGTCGACCGGAGGTCAACACGACACTCAAACAGTCACAGAATATGCCACTAAGGCAAACCGACAACACACAGGAATGAGCGGCTCTAGGATGACCGCACAAGGACATGCCCAGTCAGACCCAGCCCGCTCAAAGGGGGGATGGGTGGACCCTACCGGGCCGCACAACCATGTGCGGTCTATAGTGAGACCGTACAAGCCCCAAACCCAGAGGGGATGAACGGATTGCTCGAAGCCGCTCAAGGAGATGAATGGCTCAGGGCAGTCCGCTCAAGGGAACGGATGCGAAAAACACTAACAGGGGATGGACGATCAAGGGCAGGACCGCCCAAGCATGAACGGTCCAAGATTGGCCGCTCAAGGGTCAGATCCAAAGGGAATGAACAGTCAAGGCAGAACCGCCCAAGGGGATGCACGGTCAAGCCTTGGCCGCTCAAGCCCACGACCCAAAATAGTTCCTGGTCAAAACGGTCTTGATCGGACCGCTGAACGGAACCGACTTACTACAGTGTCGGTCAAAATGATCTTGACCAAACCACATAACGCGACCGACATAAAACTGTTGTCTCACAGTCAACCGAGATGAACGGAGCAGCACGGGCCGCTCACAGGGATGAACGGCTAAAAGCTGGCCGCTCAACACACGAAGAAGGATGAACGGCTGGAACCCGGCCGTCCAAGGGAAGGATGGGCGGACCCTAATGGGCTGCACCATCTTGTGTGGTCTATCGTGTCACCGCACAAGCCCCCAAAACCAAGAGGGGATGAACGGTCCAGAGCCAGTCGCCCATACCATGGACGGGCCCTGGTTCGACCGTTCAATCGTCACGGCGAACAAACCATGGGGTTCGTCCGATCATGGCCTTTCCACGCCCCGTTCGTGCCGAGACGAAGGGGATACAGCCACAATCACCCTGAGAATCATCTGGACTCCGACCAGAGTCATAACGATGCACGAATCGTGAGAAACGGACGATTCTAACGAAATCACCCAAATGGGGTTAACGGGGTTCCCGGCCTCCTACCGGCCCCGATAGACCACCATTCGACACGAAATCAGAGATGTACCAATTTTTGGAGCTGACGCAGGGCGAGATGTCAGTGCTGCAATACCGAGACAAGTTCATTGAGTTGGGCTGGTATGCGCCACATATCTTTGCTGATGAGACCGTGAGGACTCAGCAGTTTCTGCGTGGACTAAAAGCAGATTTGAGCCTGTCATTGTTCGCTACTCGTGTAGCTGAGTTAGATTCTGCATACCAAGCCGCCGTCGCACTAGAGTTAGAGTTGGTGAAGACTTGAGGACTTCCTTAGACTGGGATAGTTCCGCCGGCCGTGCAGCATCAGCCGCCCCACCAGTCATCTTTTCCAGGAGCTTCTCCCGCTTTCTCTGCTACCGATGGTACTTCTTTCCCGCAATCTCAAGGCAAGGGATTCTGATTTAAGAAGTCCAAGAAAAAGAGGTTCGATCAGTCGGCATTTTCTGATCCAAGTCAGCAGTCTGTTTCCTCTGTTCGATCGCGTCAGGATTTTGTTACTTCTCAGCCGAGGCTGTGTTCCAAGTGTGGTAGCAGTCATCCGGATGTGTCGTGTTCCTTGCCGATTTTCTGCTATCGCTGTGATCAGCCAGGGCACATCTCTCGAAACTATCTGTTGAGGCTACAGACGGTGCAGTTCTCACAGACTTCTCAGTCGCAACAGTCACAGTTTCATCTTCCTCTGTCGCCTCAACCTCAACCGTTTCACCTACCAGTCCCCGCTCCTTCCCAGCAGTCGTTTGTAGCTAGCCGTCCACCGAGAGCCAGGGTTACTCACATCACTCGTGCGGAAGCGTTGGCGTCTAATTTGACCGAAGGTACGGTTTTGATTTATGATCGTTCAGCGCATGTTCTTTTCGATTCGGGTGCAACCCATTCTTTTGTCTCTGAGGATTTTATTACTCGTATCAAAGGGCCGAGGAATGAAGTTTCCTGTGAGATGCTTGTGGAGTTGCCGTCTGGTGATTACATGTCCACTCCTTTGTGCCTGGAAAATTCTCCAGTTCTAGTCAGTGGTCAGAAATTACCAGCGAGACTTTATGCATTACAGTTGGCCGACTACGACGCGATTCTAGGCATGAAATGCCTAGAACTTTATGGCGTCGTGATTGACTGCCGTCTTGATGGGGTCATCACCATCTGATCCCACACACGGGGCCCATCTTCTCACCATGGGGACATCAAGCATGGTCTAATTATCTATCCTCGAGTCCTATGTAATTTTTATTTGAGTCATTTTGATGTAATTTTACTTTATTTGAGTCAAGTCTCTAGGTTAATGTTTTCTTTTACCTTTTCTTCTTCTTCTTCTTCCTTCTTCCAACCGTTGGAGAGCGCCCTCCCCACCGCGCCATTCTTCTTCCCCGGGCGACCGAGACGCGACCTCCTTCACCCCGGCAACAGCGTGGCGACGAGGCGATCCCGGGAGTGTTCTTTTCGCGACGGGAGGCGGGGCGTGCGGTGTGCAAAAGCTTCTTCCTTGATTTCGGTGATGATTCGACGGAGCATTCACTCCATTGAGGTAGGAGGACAAATCCCTATGCTCATCCTATCGTTCCCCCAGATTTGTAGGCCGTAAGGGAGGCGAGAGGGGCATTTTTGAGCGGGTTAAGGTAAAATCTCCATGTTTGGGGTTGTGAGTCGATCCGTCGTTTTACCATGTTTTTGGCCAATCCGAGGCCATAGATGCATGCTAGGAGTGATTTGGGGGCTTCCCCCTTATTCCCCACCTCTCCTATGGAGGTATGGGGGCGTGGATGAAATTTTTCGGGTTTTCCCGTCGGTTCGTCGTCGGGGCGGTGTAGCGGTCATTCCAGTGACCGTCACAAGCTGTAACGCCCCAAGGGACGTGCGTTACATGTCGTGACGCGCCCAAGGGAGTGCGTCACACGGGGCTTGTTTATCGACAGGGCACGGGTCATTCTGAGGGTCCCACAATAGACCGCCAGAGCCTGTGACGCACCTGGGTTCGACCGCCTCAATGGCGAGTCGATCGTTGAATCCGACCGTTGGTTTTTGACCGTTGGGGTTACATGTGCTGTGTCGCTCCCAGAGTGGTGCGTTACAACATTGTGACGCCCCTTTAAGGGTGCGTCAGAGTTGACGTATCCCGTCACCTAATGCACCAGGATTGGTCCGTTAGGCGCTGTGACGCACTAAGGGTGGTGCGTCAGAGCCTGTTTCTCTGTTGGCTTGTGACGCCCCAAGATGGGTGCGTCAGAGCCTTGTGACGCCCCTGTGGGGAAGCGTCAGAGTTGACACGTCTCCAGCTTCTAACGCTCCTGGGTAGGGCCATTAAAGACTGTGACGCCCCGATGGGTGTACGTCATAGCCAGCTTCATTCCGCCTTCTAACGCACCAGAGGTGGTCTGTCAGAGACTGTGACGCACCAGGATTGGCACGTCACAGCCGGTTTAGCCCCGGGTGTTTGACGCACCTGAGTTGGGCCGTCAGACCGCTGCGACGGCCCAGGGATAGACCGCCAGAGCCTGTGATGGCCCAAGGTTGGACCATCAGGCTCTGTGCTGCACCAAGTGTGTGCCAAAAACACACAATACTGGGTTGGAGAACGCCACGATTCACCCTATATTGGGTTCCGAAGGTCCGACAGATAAAAACACGTATAAACCGCTAAACTCAATTCTGGACCCATGAAAAATATCTGATAAATATCCAAAAAATCTGGGGCATTACACCTACTATGAATAGTAAGCATTGTTCTTGAGGATTAGTGGCGTGGGACTGGAGTAAAAGGCCGGCCATGAGCACTGCACGATCTGGCAGTCATAGTGGTTGCGGGCAGGTGACCGTCAGTGGCGACGGGAATGACTGCCAGTGAGGAGGCACGCTAGGTGATTGTAGCAGCACTTGCGGCAGAGAGCAGTGGGCGGAGGTCGGCAGTGGTGGTTGTGGTCGCCGAAGTAGCAAACGCGGCACTGTGGGCCTAGTGTACCTGGGTGTCGAGGGCAACGGCGTAGTCACCTGCGGTGGGAGGAGGGGCGACAGACGCCTTCGGCAACGGCGGATAGGGGAAAGGGGCCATGGGGACCAAGGTCGCACCATGGGCCGCAAGCGATGACTAAGGCCCAGCAAGTGGCTATTGACACCTGAAAAATTTATATGGAGAAAGAAGGACGATAAGTCTGAAGCCTGTGGAATCCTTGCCCATGTTGCCTGGAGTACAAAAAGATTTCATGAAGACCCAGCTCCGTCAATCTCGATACTATTATACATCGGGAGGAGATAGCTGCATCACAATACATCACACCCGGCTATGTCTCCTCGGCAAAGCTGCTATCTGGCAAATTATCATCCGTCACCAGGGCGACTAAAGCCGAACAAATCATTAAACCCATGACAAGGTCAATGCAATATTTTCTTTAGCACATAAAGGGTTGGTGCAATTCAATGCTTAGCCACGATTAAGGTTCGTGCAATCCTCTCTTAGACACAGCAAGTCGGTGCATGCTTTCATTTGTCTATATGAACTCGATGCAATCTTTTGCATTGGGCATACGAAGTCTGTGCAAGTCTTCATGTAGTTCAGCATACAAGTCTTCTTTTGGGCAAGCATAAAGGTCTGTGCATGCTAGTGTTAATGGTCACAAGGTCCATGCATCAATTGAAGACCATAGTCAGTGCTCGTTATAGTATCGACGCAGGTAAGGACGATGCTAGTTTTGTCAAAGGCATATACATAGTCGGTGCACGTTTCAAGACTTAGCATATATTAGGTCCGAGCTCATTTCAAGTCTTGCATTTGCACAGACTCATGTCTGTGCATGTGTCTATCTCATGCACACCTGGTGGCAAAGGCAAGGGGCCCACGGAGACCAGCCTAAAAATCGTCTAACTCAGGTCAAGCTCTCCACCACTCCCGAGTGGGTCCGCACCCATGTGCGCAGGAAGCTACGACTAGTGGATAGGTCACTGGAAGGCAGACTCTCCAGTCAATGGAAAGCAACGTCTGAACCAGATAGAGTACAGGGGACCGCCCCTCGTACCACACCGACTCATGGTGACGTAAGCCGAAGACGTCACGTCCCGGGACCCCACACGGTGCCCACACCTGGTCCCCACATGATGCCCAGTATCGATCAGACCACGGGTCAGCACGTGGATCGAGGTCTGCTCACCCAGGACTCGAATCGGCACGAAAAACCACCGGCTAGGCCTCAGACAATGAACGGTCCATCATTGGCCACTCACGGATGCACGATCGACTCACAGTCGTGCGGGAGAGAATGGACGGTCCCACTTAGCCGTCCGCCACTCCCAATGGAAAGCAGGCCATAACGCGCCTGCCCAGGTGCGTTATAGTGCTTAACGGACCAACAGAGGCGTGTTAAGCCCTAAGTCACAAAAGCGAACATAACGCACTCCTCTAGGGGCGTTATGCACATAATGGATCACACGTGCTGCGTTATGTCACGAAGCAGAACAGACCATAATGCGCTTCTCAAGGGGTATTATGGGCCTTAACAGACCAACTCTGGCGCGTTAAGTGGAAGGTAAGGGTGTTAAGAATAACGCACCTTCCCTGGGGCGCTATAGTACATAGCGGGCCTCCCTAGGCGCGTTATGTGATCAGGACCCCAACGATCAAAAACCAACGGTCGGAAACCATGACGCACCGGCACTGGCACGTCATTCCGGACATGGCGGTCAGTCGAGGGGCCGTTAAGCCCTCGCCAACCAGATTCAAAACATACGAAGCATAACGCACCTGCCCGGGCGCGTTATGCTCATGACGGTCTCTGTAACGACCACTATGTCGTCCCGACGGTGAAACGGCGAACGGAAGATAAAAATGTCAACAACGCCCCCGTACCTCCACAGGAGAGGGGAAAATCAAGGGGGAACCTCCCCAATAGCCCTAGGCATGATTCTACGGCCTCGGATCGGTCAAAAACGCGGTGAATTGTTAGATCAGGCGATCACTCCCCAAAACATGGTTTTGCCCTAACCCGCTCAAAAACACCCCTCTCGGCCTCACGACGGGCTACAAACCACGAAAATGGAACGCGGGGAGCTAGGGAACGTCACCCTACCTCAATGGAGCGGACTCTAAATCTGGTAAATTCCCTACAAACCAAAAAGATGTTTTTGCTTTTAACAAAAAATCATTTGCATGCTTCAATTGTGGAAAGCTAGGTCACAGAGCTCCTGATTGTTTGCTGGATGGCAATGACAAGAAAATTCTCCATGTTAATCACAAAAATAACTTGAAGTCTATTATCTCTTGCCATTATTATGGTCAGTTAGGACATTTTATGTCTAACTATTTTCTAATGAAGTCTGATGGTTTACTAGCTCAGAAAATGTTGAGAGCACCCATCAGAGGTGCTACTAACCATGTAGGACCCAAGAATTCTTGGGTACCTAAATCTGTAAAATGAGAATTATTTTGCAGGTGTGCCTTGGAAGCTGAAGAATAAAGGGGTTTAATAAACCAAGGCACCCAAGTATGATAAAACCCCAGTTCTGTTCTCCACAGGTTTGGTAATTTGAATTCCTTTTGAATAGCTAAATACCATCCCTGATCTGTTAGTTAGAACCTTCATGCATAAATGTTTACATTTACATTTGATTATTGCATTGATGTGTCTCATGCATATGTTTGGCTGAAAATGAATTGGATATCAAAATTCTGAACTGCATCTGTCAATTGCATATTCTTGTCTCTTCAATGCATATATTGAATTGTCTATCATGCTTAACTGTCATATTCTGTATGACCCATTGGTATATTAAATGCTAATTGCCCAAAGGCAGATAAAGTCTACCTGAAAGCACTTACCATGCGTGAGGTGGTCCCTTGGACCTAAGTGTTCCGTCAAGTACCATGGGTTAACTATGTGTCTAAGATATTGTACATTAATGCTTACATCTTAATCTAGATGCATTCATGTCTTGACAGTTAATTGATAATTTCATAAATGCATGGATTCTTATGTCTGCACAGATGTCATTTCATGAATCTGAATTTCATGAACTTCATGATTGTTTGATGACATGCTTCATATAAGACCCATTTGCATATGCTCATGTTCAACAAAATCATCATGTATATCAGGACTACATTTTGCACCGCATTGTCTTGCATGACCATATGGTATATTAAATGGTGATATGAACAAGGACAGATTAATTTTGTCTGGAAGCTTTCACCATGCTAGAGGCGATCTTGGGATCTAAGTTCTCCACCCAGTACCATGGGTCAAAGTGCATACAGATAAACTCAGTCAATCATGAGCCCATTTCATCAAACTCCCTACATAAATGTCATTACACATGCTGCATTTAGAATTGTCACATATGGCGATAACATACTGATTGGATACTAAGAAACCAAGAAACGACATCAAGTAAGGCACAAAAAATGAGGCAACTAGATGCACAGAAATCAAGACAAATGATAATACTATTGGGTGCACAGAAATATAGGTAACTGGATGCAAAGAAATCTAGGCAACAGGTTGCACAGAAGTTTAGAAGTAAGGTCGATGTAGCGGCCATAATTCATGCAGTCAGGTCGATGCATAGCCACCATTAAAGATCAAAGGTCGATGCACATCAAGTTAGCAAAGAAGAAAGGTCAATGCACATCTGTTGTTCAAGTCTAAGGTCGATGCACATCAAGTTAAGCACAGAACAAAGGTCGATGAACATGCCAAAGACCTACAACTAAGGTTGATGCACATGCCAAAGACTTGCCCCTAAGGTCAGTGCACATGTTCATTTCAGCTCAGAAGGTTGGTGCACATGCTGAGCTAAGGTCGGTGCACATGCTGAAGACTTGCGACTAAGGTCTATGCACATGTAGAAGACATGGACTAAGGTCGATGCACATATACAGTCTAGTCCACTAAGGTCGATGCACATATTGAAGACTGGACTAAGGTTGAAGCACATGCAATCCTAGGAGAGCATCCATGGGCTCAAGAGAGCATTCTTGGTGTTAGGGGAGCATGTAGGAAATGGTTCAAGGTATTGGATGTCAATCCTTTGACTAAGCACATGCAATCTCAGGAGAGTATCCACGGCCTTAGGAGAGCATGCTATCTCAAGAGAGCATTCACGGCCTCAAGAGAGCATGCTATCTCAGGAGAGCATTCATAGTCTCAGGAGAGCATCCTTGGTGAAAGGGGAGCATGCTATCTCAGGAGAGCATTCACGGTCTCAGGAGAGCATCCTTGGTGAAAGGGGAGCATGCAGTCCGAGATCAAGGCAATTTGATGTCAAAGATCAGGGAGCACATGTGATTCTGGACAGTTTAAGCAAAATATAAGAAATCAAGAATGGCACAGAAATCAAGGCTACTGGATGCACAGAAATTAAGGCAGGTGATAATACTGATAGGTGCATACAAATCAAGGCAACTAGTTACACAAAAGGTCGATGCAGCTGAAGAAGTTCAACAACTAAGGTTGATGCACATTCATGCACTGAAGAAGTTAGGTCGGTGCACATGTTCATTTCTGCTCAGAAGGTCGATGCACATACTGAAGATCTTGCAACTAAGGTCAATGCACATACTGAAGTTCTTGCAACTAAAGTCGATGCATATATTGAAGACTTGCAACTAAGGTCAATGCACATACTGAAGACATGCAACTAAGGTCGATGCACATTCTGAAGACTTGTCACTGAGGTCGGTGCACATGGAGAAAACCTGCAACTAAGGTCGATGCACATTCTGAAGACTTGCCAATGAGGTCAGTGCACATGCTGAAGACTTGCAACTAAGGTCGATGCAGATACTGAAGACATGCAACTAAGGTTGATGCACATTCTGAAGACTTGCCACAGAAGTCGGTGCACATGCTGAAGACCTGCAACAAAGGTCGATGCACATTTCAGTGTAAAGCATAACAGGTCGATGCATATGTAGACAGTGTGTGATAACAGGTCAACGCATATGTAAACAACGTGCGCCAAAAGGTCGATGCATGAAGTAAGGTCGATGCAGTAGAAGAAATTGGCGGCCTCCAATGGAGATTAAGTCATTTCTATGTAAGTACACCTTAATCAAGTATGATAAAGCTAGATTAGCTCATGTTCAGTGACTCATGCCTTGATTAGTCAAAGTCAATGAAGAAAAAAGAACTATTTGATGAAATGCCTTAGTAGCTGCTCTGACCTCACTGAAGCTAGACCATTTGAAGAAAGGTCTCCCAGAAGCTTCTTAAGTCTGTTCCTTCTGTCAAATCACTGCATCCTGAAGGAAGAACTAAAGAGCAATTTTATATACCGCAAATGCCCATTTACACAAAATCTGAGGTCTGGAAGATGCTCCCATGGTTGACTTTTGGTTTAGTCATCATTACCCTACCAAAACACTCTTCTAGCGACAGCAAGGATAGTTTCCACACTAGGGACATGACTCCTGTTAGGACCATCTTTCTGCTGTCATTAAATGGGATATGGTCCTAGAATAGTGTAGTGACACAAAAAGTCAATCAGAACCAATAGAAATGCAGACCTTGGGTTATCCTTCTCTGAGGGTCATTAAATGCTCTGGTGAAAGAATGGTCATTGTCAAGCACTTTTCTATGGGCTGTCAAAAGAGATGGAGACTTAAACACTCTTCTTTGTCCCTGCTAGACAAATTGAAGGATAGATTTTTGGAGGAAAAATCTCCTCTTCTTGGCACATATATCCATGCAAAGTGCTGGACCAAGTGGCTTGCTTCTAAAGTATATAAAAGTGAAAAGTGAAGCATTGTGCTACTGCTGCTGCGGTTGTGGGGAGTGCGCATCCTTGGAGAAAAGAAGAAGCTAGTGGTAGCGAGAGCAAGAAGGTGAAGAAGAAGAAGAAGATCAAAGGCTGAACTAAAGCTCTGTTCCTCTTGCCCGTTGTCTTGCGAAAACAAAGTCATAGTCAAGAAGCAGCAGATTTCCTCACAACAAGTCAAGCCCTCCTCATCTTAGACAAAGGACTCTTGCATCTAGCACTGAGCATCACTCTTACTGTCTGAGTTTTCATCAGTCTTCTCTTTTGTTTGATCCTATTGAAAGAAACTGTGAACCATCCCTACCGGTGTGTGTAGGAAGACAGACGGAGGGTACTTCGGTCTGTGGTGAACTGTCCCTGCCGGTCTGTGTGTAGGAAGACAGATAGATGGTGTTCCTCGTACTGTGATTTGGGCGTGTCCCCAACCAAGTGAGGCTTTCCTAGTGTCGCAACGCTAACAAGCTGTTACACAACATAACCAGGTTTGAGTGAGGGGTGGACGTAGGACTCGGGTTTGAGTCCGAACCATCTTAAAATTCTTGTCCAAGTAGTTTGATAGTGTGTATCCCTTTTGCTAGATGCTTAGTTAGGCTCGGTGCTGATCCTTATCCGTGCATCTTGCATTTTAAGTTCTTGCTTTTCGTACAAGCTATTCTTACTCCGCTGTAATCTCTTTGTATCTGGAAAAAGAGGGGTAGATCTATTCACCCCTCCCCTCTAGATTAGCCATTCCCACTCAACAGGAACAGTGAGCTAACGCCCACACCTCTCTATCTCGTCAGGCATGCTGGCAAGATGACTCATGTCTATCCCGGTCACGCAACCTTGCGAAAGTAATGGTCAACCCCACAATGATAGTATAAATGGGATCCCGACCCAACAATCAGGGAGGTATGTGACCTAATCCCCTCAAGCTCTCACTCTCTCGCTCTACTCTCCCTCTCTTCTCAAGTGCCCACCTTTGCCCCGCTAATTTTCTAACTTGACCATCAGAGAGTTGTCCTCTAGGATAACTTTCAAGACTCTTTCTGACCATTTTCCCGTAGTTGCACGCCCATCTCTAGTAACGCTCATTTCTTCCTCCATCAAATAAATCTTTGGAGGTGCGATTCGTGATTGTCATCGCTGCCGGTCTCGGCCTGATGTTGCCCCCGGCCATCCTTGTTAGACTGACAACCGTCGGCTGGCCTCCCAGAGGCTGGGCTAGGGTTGTTTGCCAACACCAGTGACACCTCATGCTCTTGGTCCTGGGGACCCCCCTCGTGGGGGAAGTGCGGTGAGCTACGTTCCTCAACTAGCTGGGAGGCCGCGGGAGCCTCCTCTGCCTCGACATCCTCATGGACGGACGAGGACGTCTCGTCAGGTGCTGGAACTGGAGTACTAGCCCTGGTTGGGAGTGGGATCAGAATCTCCTCTCCCTCATCTCCCGAGATGTTGAACTTGGCATTGGTGACAATCGGGTCAGTGGCTGGCTACATCAGTCCTATGGTATGGACTGCGTGATAGACACAGAAGTTTGGGTCTTGGTCATAGCCGAGACCTCTAGTGTCTTTTTGAGAGAACGAGGGTTGCCCCCAGACTTGTGAGGGTGTCTAGAGATTCTGGAAATACCTCTGCTGTGCGGAACTCTGCCACTGGGGAATGTGCTGCGTGAGGCACATCTCTTGGATACGAGGCGAGAGGTCACCCAGAATTTGGACGGCTTCGGGGTATTGTCGGCTCACCTGGACCAGCCGAAGTCATCTTCTGGCAGGGTTGGAGGGGCCATGTCTCCTTTGTGGAAGATAATGGACTTGCCCCTTTTAGCCCTTTTCTTGGACCGGTGTCATAGCCTGTAAGTGACGATAAACGTCATGAGCTACACGACCTTGTGCTCCTCTGGGGTATACACGAGCTGAATGCAGTTCGGTGGCAAGCATATGCTCTTGCCGATCGCTCGGCTAATAAGGTTAGCCTCGAAATCGACTTTACGCCTCGCAAGGCGGTCTGTGGTTGACTTGGTGCTAAGACGCAACCGATGAAGCTTAGCCTTCTCCTCGTCAACGGAGAAGAGGTCGTCCTCCTCCTCTTCTGAGAGCCGGCCGTTGCTCTTGCTCTTGATCACTGGGAAGGGACTGATTCCCTTGAAGTAGAGAGCTGCATCGGACAGGTTGCATTCTGCCGGAGTGAATGGGGATAGGTCGGCAAAGACCACGCATTGTTCCCCATCCTTAATGTATTTGATACGCTGATGGAGGGTTGAGGGAACGACCTAGTTTTCATGGAGCCAAGGTCTACCTAGCAGCACTTTGTAGGATGTGCTGGAGTCGATGATGTAGAAAGTCACCTTAGAGGCGAAGTCATCGAGTACCAAGTCGACATCCACTCGACCGAGGACCTCCACCCAGGACCGCTAGGCCAGGGTTGCAATCTCACGATAGACTGCTAGCCTTGGGGTAACAATCGACAGCCAATCATTTCTCTCATCTGGTTAGCACCCTCAGGGTGAGTGTTTTTGACCATTGGAAGGCATCTGCTGGGGTTGCGGTTGAGGCATGACCGTTTGCTGGTGCCTTGCGGTCAGATGAGGACTGTTTGGTTAGGGTAGCGGCATGGTGATAGACCACTTGTCCCCCCTGTGGCTCGCCTGATTGTGGCCATGGCTTGGCCGCTTAGCTGAGCCTGGTGGTCTCTGGGAGACCTCTAGGCCCGTTTTGCGGTCTGGGGCGGGCCGCCAAGCTGAGGGGCAATCCCAGGTGGACCGCCACTCTGTTTCCTTCCGATCAGTGATTTCCATGAGTTGAGTCTTACCTCTAGTGACATGTCCACTAATCATAGCTTTCCTGCACACGTCAATGCGGACCCACTTGGGAGTGGTGGAGAGCGTTACCTAGAGAGACGGTTGTTAGGCTAGTTACCATAGGGCCCCTTCGTACAGCCTGAGTCCGGGCTTTGGGGAAGAACCAGCTAGAGGACTTGACCTAGGGCGCATGATCTATGTGTGCACACGTGGTTGGGGGTGTCAGACCCACACTGATGAGCACAACCCCAACTAGTCCTTATTTGTGGTACTTGTGTATGTGTCTCAGTCTTTGCTTGGGACATGCAGGGAGACTATTGGGTGCGGTAAATGATGTAAGGGGATGCATCCGGTCTTACTTCTAGTGGGTAGTGCTCTTATCTTCTGGCTGGTACAAACTTGTTTTCCTGTCGGACCATGGTCGGTTTTTGTGGTATCGCTAGTTGTAGTTAGCTTTTTCGTTTATTTATTGTTGCTTGTTGCTTATGCTGCACTCTGGATAGGTAGCGCTACTTTCTGCATACAAGTGTTCCTTGCTTCTTCGTTTCTCTCATTATGAGGTGGAGGTCCATAGGATCCCTACTGAGCCTATGAAATGAGGTTCACCCCTGTGTTTTCAAGTGAGTTGGGCTCGTTGAGAGGCACGTCTGAGGTTCCTCGTGGTTCGTTCGGCCAGAGTTAGTTGCCAGTTGTCAGAGTCGGGGTATGTCCCGTGCACTTGTACTTTCCTTTCTATTGACTGTACTTATTTTAGACATGAGACACACTAGACCTTGTAGCTATTAGTGAGTAGTAATTTATTTTCTGTATTATTATTTAGATTATTGTGTTATTTTTGTAGTTATTTTAGCTTCTTGTGTCTTGCGTCAGGTTTGACCACTTTGGATGCGGCATGCAAGGCAGCGTTGGCGTTGGAGAGAGATTTGCAGAAGATTCGAGGGCAGGACAGTACTGGTCAGGTTCGGGCAGGTTTTGGTCAGCCAATGGAGGTTCAGCAGCAGAGTACTATCCAGCTCTCAGCAGGTGGTTCTGTGGCAGTGCAGTCTGTGGCTCCGATGCCAGAGTCATCATCCTTTAGCTCGAGGCTCAAGAAGTTGCTCAAGGATGCGAGCTTTGGTGGGAAGTGTCGGGGTCGTAAGGGGCAGCCGCAGCAGAAGTCATCTGGCAGCGTTCAGCAGCAGGTAGCTTTGCAGCGTCAGAGTTCGGTGAGCGGTGCTCGGGACGGGTGTCCCAGGTGCGGTGGCTCTCATCCAGGCAAGTCGTGTTCAGCGCCCGTGGTTTGCTTCAGGTTTGACCAGCCAGGGCACATGGCACGTGACTGTCCGCAAAGGCTGAGTCAGTCACCGGGGTTTCAACAGCAGCAACAGTTCCAGCCCCAGAGGGTGCCAGCACAGCCGCAGCAGTACCAGCGATAGGAGTCATTTTCTCAGTTGTCTCGGTCAGCTACTGTAGGGAGGCAGAGATCTCGAGACAGAGTGACTCACATGACCAGAGCGGAGGTTGAGGCGTCACAGTTAGTGGAAGGTACTCTTTCGATTTTGGGTTGTGCGGCTCGCGTTTTGTTCGATTCGGGTGCTTCTCATTCATTCATTTCGAAGGATTTTGCTCAGAGCGTGGAGGACTCGGTGACCGAGGTGTCCTGTGACATGATGGTGGAGTTACCTATTGATGATTTTGTGCACATTCTGTATTGCTTCGAGAAGGTGCCCGTGTGGGTGGAAGGGCGGAACTTGCCGGCCAGGCTATACGAGTTACCGCTTCAGGACTTCGATGTCATCTTGGGCATGGATTGGCTCAAGGATCATCATGCTTTGGTGGATTGCGGCTCGAAGATGGTCTACTTCTGAAAGCTTCGTGGACCCACCTTCTGTTATCGAGGTATTCGATCTTCCTCTTCCTGCTTGCTTATTTCGGCTATTAGGACTCGTCGTATGCTTGATACGGGTTGTCAAGGTTTTCTTGCTTCCGTGGTTTTGGTTGAACGGCAATGTCTGGATGTGGAGGACATTCCTATCGTGTGCGAGTTTCCCGATGTTTTTTCTGAGGAGTTGCCAGGGTTGCCACCGCAGCAAGAGATTGATTTCGTGATTGAGGCGGTACCTGGTACGGTGCCTATGTCTCTGTTTGCTAGTCATTTCGAGATGCCGCCTCAGCGTTGGAGATTCCTGGTTCCTCAAGAAGCGAGCAGCATTCCTTAAAATGTCCCTGCTCCAGCTTCCATTGTTCCAACTCCAGAGGATGTGCCTGACAGTCGCGGACGTGCATTAAAGGAGTTCTTGTTATTTCATCCACCAACATTTGAAGGCCAGACCAATCCGGATGCCGCTAGAATTTGGTTGGACGCCACCGAGCACGTGTTTTGTTCCATGGAATGCGCAGAAGACGAAAAGGTGATGCTCGGCACCTTTTAGCTCCAGGGCGCGGCGTTGACCTAGTGGAATACTGAATGGGAGGTTTCTTTCCAATCCTTTCCACTCCGCCAGATCTCGTGGACTGAGTTTGTCGCCACCTTCGAACTCACTTTCAGCCCGGCTTATCTCCGCATGGATAAAATGCATCAGTTTTTACAGCTTGCTAGGGAGGGATGTCGGTGCTCAAATACCGGAATAGATTTATAGAATTGGGCCGTTGTACGCCCCACATTCTTGCGTGGCCTCCGTGCTGAGTTGAGGCAGCTGCGGATTGTTGCCCGGTTTACCACTGTGACTGAAGTATACCAGGCTACAACAGCATTGGAATTGGATTTGGCAAGATCTCTTGTTCCTTCTCAAGCATTGTCGGTTCAGCCGACAGCTCAACTTCCTTTGGGTTCTTTGCCGCCTGTTCTAGGATTTCCTTCCGCCACTCCAGCAGCAAGTGGTGTGGCTTCTTCTGGCAAGTCCCAGTTCAAAGGATTCAAGAACAAGAAGAGATGCAAGAAGCGATTTGATCGGCAAGCTTCGTCTGGTGCTACCCAACAGTCAGCCCCATCTTTCCAGCAGCGACAGACTTCTGCAAAAAGCTAGTTTAAAGGTTGGGCGTGATGTGGTGGCAGCCAGCCAGGCAAACCTTGCTCGTTGCCGGTGGTATGTTTTCGGTGTAACCAGCCAGGTCATGTGGTGAGAGATTGTCCGATGAGAGCAATTTTGGTGCAGTTTGCTTCAGCAGCTCCGTCCCAGCCATCTCAGTCACAATTCAGGCCTCCACTTCCTCCACCGCTGCCATTTCAACAGATTCTCCCTCAGGCTTCAACAACATCTTCTTTCCAGTCTTCTGCAGCTGCCGGTAGAAAGATGAAAGGCAAAGTGGCTCACATTTCTCGGGCAGAGGCTGTAGCTTCCAATCTTGTCAAAGGTACGATTACTATTTTTGGTTGTGCAGCCCGTGCTTTATTTGATTCTGCCATCTTTGTATATACAAGGAAAGTTTTTATATGGCCATATTAAAGAAGAAAGAAAAAGAAAAGTTGGTACATCAAGCCTCAGGCCCATCACGAAGCTCGACAGACAAAGGATCCTCGGCACCAGGCGACCTACCCCTGGCACCTTCGGTGACGGCCGGTCTAGACACTGACCCCACTTGCATGGGAACTATCTCAACCACGTGCCCTCCCTAAACTGTCGGAGTTGGGGGTCGCTCAGACGAAATGGAGGCATCTCGGCTCCCCACTTCGCTCGACGTCGGGTACGAGGAGTCGGTGGTATTCGAGTATGAGTCATAACACTACCCGAAAGGACACTCGAGCTCTTCAAGCACCTGCTGTTGGGTTAGAGAGGTCACCCATCAAAAGCCTTGGGAGAACCCTTCCGCAGACCCTGAAGGTATCCCGGCTCATAGTAAGAGAAGGCGGCCTTCTGGAGAGCTGCCTCGTAACCCTCCAAGCATTTGTATTGCTCTAGGGCCTCCACTCCGATGAGCTCCACCTTCCTCTCAAGCTCGGACGCCCTCCGCTCTATGTCAGATAGCCTCTGCTTGACTTCAGCCCACATGACCTCGGCTTCCGCTTGCTATCGCTCTGTCTCTCAACTTTGGCCCTCGAGCTCCTCACGCTCAGCCTTCCAGTGCTCGACGTGCTCGACCTAAACCTTGCGCTCTGCCTCCAGGAGCCTATCCTTCAGCTCGACCATATAGCGAGCTTGGGCCAGCTGCTCGGTCGAGACCTGAGCCTCCTTTTGGCTCGACTGCACTACACTTGGAGCAAGGTCACCTCCCATTGAAGGTCTTCAAGGTCGAGAGTTAATCGTTTGACCTTCCTATCGGACGTGCCACGAGCCCAAGAAAGAGACTCTCTCTCCGCTTCCACCTAGGTGAACAAATCCGTCATCTCTGCCCCCAACTGAGCCAGAATCAGCCCACCTTCCATAACCCGCTCGAGGAGCACAGAAGGAGGGCTACGTCCGAGGCCACCTTGAACCACCTTCGATGTCACGGAGTGCCACCTCTGGTACAAGGAAGCTCAGATGGAGAAGGAGCCAGCCGCGGGAGGGACAACCCTCTCGAGAACAGCCAGGATTGGGGCACCCCCTCCGAGGGCCCCAGCCACCTTGGGGGACCCACCGATTGGCCCGGACTGGGTCACCCTATGATGTAACACGACCTTGGACTTAGGCAACAAGCACAATTCACAACCGAACGGGCCGATAACGGCGGCCAACTCACCACCACTCGGTGAGGCCGCGAGGCTTGCATGGTGGAGTGATCCCCTCATCTCTCCCCTGGGGAGGCGAGCACTCTCCTGTGCACCCTCGCAAACTCAACCGAAGTGCCCCTAGACCAAACCGCCGGCACAAGCTCGCATTTCACCAAGGAGCAAAAGAAAAGAAGGAAGAGAAGAAAAAGAAGAAAAGATTCGTGGGCCAGCATGCAAAAGTATGTGTGTAAATGGTATTCTATTTCAAAAAGGGAGGGCTACATATACTTCAGGGTATACCCATGTGTTACATGTCAACGAATAGGGGGAAGATGCTCAATCTATTCCCCGGAAGATTTCCTCAAGAGGAAGAATCCTGACGCAAGGGAATTCTGCCATGTCACGCAGTCGGTTCCTCTGTTCTTCGAGGCGCGCTAGCTCGGACGTCACAGATGCCGTCTCGACTCTGGCAATGGCAAGCTCCTCGGTCTCCCTGACCACGGTCGCCTCGGCTTCAACCAGCTCGGCCTCGGCTGTAGCAAGATAGCCCCTCAGCTTTTTATTCTACTTGTGAGGGTGCCGATACGACGGTGGCTTTCATCTAAGGTCATTTCATGCCGCTTGTCATTGCCTTTCCGCACCTCCAGGGCCTGCAGGTACTCATCTTCCTGAGTATTGATGGCGGCAAACTCGCTAGGAGCCCGGGCCTAAAGGAATTCGCGGTGGTTGACGTGTTTCAGCAACAGCAAGATTCGCCGCGACCATTCTTCTAGAGGGCAGCCTAGCACCTACAATGCCCCAATCAGCTGTGCCACCACGGTGTGCACCCCCCCCGATATGTGAGGGAGGGATCGGCGAAGATAATTGGCCGCAATGCCAGCAACATCTGCCGAACAGGCGCATCCGAGGTGGCATGGCCAATGGACGGAACGGCCAGAGGGTCGAACTCGACCAAGCTATCCACAGCTGCCCGTAGATCCGCATCCACCGCACCCGAGGAGGATGGGAGAGTGGAGGCCAGGTCGCTCAAGCGTCTTACCTTGACGGACATCTCTCGGCCGGCCATCGCCAGAGGAGTCGACAGAACTGTGGCCGAATCACCCGACTCCATCATTGCGAGGGGCTGCTCCGCCTCTACCGTGGCTGACAAGCGCTTCTCCCCCTGCACTTCCCCCACAGAGTCCGGACCCACCCTTTCTGCTTGTGCTCCCACCTCTCGGGAGATCGTGATGCTTGTTAGTATCTTCCCCAGAAGTTGGCCCTCCTCAGGCGTCATGAGCAGTCGGGGGGGAGGATATAACGTATGGGTCCGAGTCCGTTAAAGTCACCCGAACGCCAAGAATCCACAGAAAATCACAGTTTTAATGCATAATATAATGCACCAGATCTGGGGTGTTATACAACTATAAGGATCTACCCTACACCGCTATGCTAACCGCCTTACTGGGTCAACGGTCAAATGACCGATCAATGGTCAAATGACGGACCTGGAGGAGTCCGTCAAAGGACACATAACGCACCACTTTAGGCGCGTTAAAGGACTATAACGCACCGGGCCTAGCGTGTTATGTCGACTAGGTTACGGGTTGGACGAGTTCGATATCAAACTCCCTCCCGGTCGACCAAAATCGACGGTGGACATGCGAAACCAAACTAACCTACTCAAGCATGCATCCATACATCCATTTACATCAACGAAAACGTAAAGACGATGCCCACGGAAGTAATTTCATAATTTAATAACTAAATTATGCTAACATGGAACAATGCACAGAAAATGATGCAATTGGCATCGGACCACGGCGCATGTGGTACTGGCGGATTCCTAGCAAGGAAGAGAGTCCATCCCCCTACCTCTAACACGACTAGGAAGCCGATCCGATGCCGAATGAATGACGAGGGCCACGGTGACCTCCCAGCTTCACGTGCCTCCACGCTTCGTAGATCGAGGGAAGAAGGACGTCCACATGATCTTCGCGACACGACCTTCCCAACTGTGCCTCCCGCGCCTCGATCAGCGACCGTCTAGATTAAAATCGAGCGAGGAGAAGAAAAATCTCAAAATTAGGCCTAAAATCTCCAAAATAGGGTTTTGCGCAGAAAATAGTGAAAATGTCCGCCATCAGCGACGCATGAGGCGTCAAAATGCTCCTGGCTAGATGAGGAACTCATTCCCCTAGGAATCAGCCTAGAGCCAGGCCTCTAGCTAGTTTTCCCCTCCCGTAGGATGCAACGGTATAAGCCGGGGCCAACGGTAACTAGCTTAAGAACCGTCAACGGGAAACCCCCTCCACCTTCCCCAGGTTGGCCGACACTCCAGGTCGCGGGGCTACGACTAGTGGCTCCATCGCAAGGAAAGAAAAGACTACTCTATCGAGGTCTAAAATAATGTCACAGCTTTATAAAATAACTTAACCATGGCGAATATGCACTACTGAATGCATTAGGAACGAAACATACCCTTTTTAGAATGCTAGAAGGTTTAACGGACCAAGCCGAGACCGTTACCTGACATAATGGATTAGGGCAGGGGCGTTATATGGAACATAAGCACTATGGGAAACAAAAAAAGGGCAGTAAAAAAAGGAGAAAAAAGAATAATAATACTGAATAAAAAATATGAATAAAATAATAATAATAATAAATATAATACTAAAAGTATAATAATAAAAGGATAAGAACAAATAAAACAACAAAAGTAGTAAACAAATCTCCAAGTTGGAGTGTTGCTGAAAACTCTGCCCCCAACCCCTTTACACATTTCCAAGTGTGCATCGGCCTTGGCAGACAGCCCCTTGGCACATTGCAAATGTGCATCCACCCTAGCAGCCCATTCCTTCACACATTCCATATGTGCATCAACCTTGCCTCTAGCCCCTTTACACATTTCCAGACGTGCATCGACCTTGGCAGATAGCCCCTTGGCACATTTCAAATATGCATCGACCTCGGCAGCCCATTCCTTCACATATTTTAGATGTGCATCGACCTGCTTCCAGGCTGGAACCCAATGTGCATCGACCTTCCTTCACCTGGATCCCATGTGCGTTGACCTTCATTTGGCCTTGTGCTAGATGTGCATCAACCTTCCTTCACTCTGTGCCTGATGTGCATCGACCTTCATTTCACTTTGTGCCTGATGTGCATCGACCTTCCTTCACACATTCCATATGTGCATTGACCTTCCTTCACTTTGAGCCTATGTGCGTCAACCTTCATTTGGCCCTGCACTGGATGTGCATCAACCTTCCTTCACTTTGTGCCTGATGTGCATCGACCATCATTTCATTCTGTGCCCGATGTGCATCGAGCTTCCTTCAAACATTTCAAATGTGCATCGACCTTCATTTCACTTTGAGCCTATGTGCATCGACCTTCATCTGGCCTTCTGCTTGATGTGCATCGACCTTCCTCAAACTCTTCCGATGTGCATCGACCTTCATTTGGCTGTGTGCCTGATGTGCATTGACCTTCCTTCAAACATTTTAAATGTGCATCGACCTTCATTTCACTTTGAGCCCATGTGCGTCTACCTTCATTTGGCTTTGTGCCCATGTGCATCGACCTTCATTTGGCTCCGCGCCCATGTGCACCGACCTTCCTCTAGCTTTGTGCCCATTTGCGTTGACCTGCCTCCATGCTCAGTCTCCACTCAAGGTCTACCTACCTTCGTGCCCAGACCCTTCAAGGTCTGCATGTTTTAGCCCTGACTGCATTGGGGTCTACCTATCTCCAGCATTGACTTCACCAAGGTCAATACATCCTCAAGTCAGGTCAACCCTTCTCCAGCCCCTTTTGGCTTATCTTTCCTGGCTTAGCCTAATGTGTTTCCCTCCCTAGGATTAGAGCACCCACATCAGCGGGGCGGACGTCGTGCCTTGAGGGCACGGGTTCTCTCCACACTCAATCCGCGGTGGCCACTCGTGAGCGGGAAAATCACAGGATCAGGCACTCTCTTCCTCACCGACTAAACTTAGAAGTGATACTAGTTAAACACAAATATCCAGGGAGGGTTCAGCATATACCTGATCGGCGTGAAGACACTGATCCCGAGTCGGAGATGTGGACGAGCGGGGAAGTGTGGGTTCCCCGCACACTATGTCAGTGAAGCTTCTCCCTGTTTACGTAGTACATGAACTATGCCTCAGGCTGGAGGGGTGAACTAGGGGCGGGGAAATCAAGGTTACATTCAAACACTACCTCCACGTAGGGAGGGGTGCTAAGCCGGCTAGGCGGGGAAGGGGAAGGCCTTAGTGAGATCGAATGAGTGGACGACGTCGGTTCTGCCCGTTCTCTGGAATAGGGGACAGAGAGTTGGAGTTGACGCTGCTGCGGCTGCTCCAGAATTTTGCCGATGATGAGAGCAGTTGGAAAATCTTCGTACATGGTTCGAGATGACGTCTGAATTTTACTGAATTCCTTGGTCGCCGGTGCTACTTGGGGACAGGCCGCACACAGGGTCCTTAAGTGCTGGTTCTGACAGAAAAGGTACCTCAGCAGTAGGAAGAAGATGCCGCCAAGAGCGCTCCTGACCTCTAAATCAAGCGTGGCTGGATTCGTTGGAACTACTGATGAGTCTTCTTCAAAATGGCGCCTGCGGGAACATCGGTGGAGGTCGGAGCAGTCCAGGGCAGTCTGAGAGGTGAGCGCGTGTCTGTTTAGTCTAGGAACGGACAGAACGGAGCACCTGAGGGAGAAAATTTGAAAGATGCTCCTCTGGATGCCGAACAGGACGCCAATATTTGCTGATGGATTGGCCAAGCGGCGCCTCCAGAAGCCGTGGGATGTGGCCGTGGGAGCTCCAGGAAGTCACCTCAGGTCACTGGCCGGGCCTGATCTGCGTAGTCGGGGAAGAACGGGTCCTCCGGGCAGTAGGAATGTCGGATGCTGGCCAGACCACCACGACTGTGAAGCTGCCTTGACGAGCTTTCCGGTGATGTATGGCACGCCACCTGAAGATGCCCGAAGAATCTGGGGCAGGCTCTGCAACTCGTGCCTTCTCTGCTACCAGCAAACTAAGAACTGCAGGTTAAAGTGGGGAGGTGGGGAATGAGGTAAATGGGGGGGGGGTTATTTCGTATATTTTCGTATGCCGCTGCTAGAGAGCATGTGATAGGATTATTAGCTCGATATCATATATTATCACCGCTGTGAGAGAGAGAGTGAGACCCGTCCCGTGACTCGATCCGAGCACAGAAGAGTCGACTACCCGACTCATTGCCAGTTTCTCAACCTCACACGGTCCCACGCATTTCTCTCGCTTAGGGACGCCCATGAGCTAGAGTCCCAGGTCGCGTGTCCGACCCGCATCAAATTGGTATCAGAGCGTGGTTGAGTCTAGGATAGTCTTTGCATTAATCATTGCATAAAATAAAAAAAAACAGGTCTAAGTCGTGTCTAGGAGCATCATTATTTTCAAATAAAGAGAAGAAAAAGTGTTTTGGTCAGCACCCCAACACTCCGGCATTTCAAAAGACGTTACTCGGAAGGTTCGGTTATGCCGATCCGGAAGGTAGCCCCTCGTGTCAAGTCGGACCTTCGGGTTGAAGCCTCCGCCACATACTGGAGTTTGGGTTAAGTCTAAGGGTTTTGATTCTAAAATGTCTAGGTGTTTGCATTAATTTTACATTTAAAAAAAAGGTCAAAAAAAAGCCATTGCATGCCCATTCTTAGGGAACCCAACCCCATCTTTTACAACTATGGCCAACCCATGCCAACCTGTCTAAGGCAACAAGCCCGTAATTGAGTACATTAGGGCCTCCGATAGGTATCAGTTGCAATATGGAGTTGGAGAGGAGCAAGTGCGGTATGAAGTTGGAGAGAAGAGCGTCGTAATCGCACGTGAGTTCTAGAGAGGTTTACGGCTTCACTTCCAGTTTGAATTACTTTTCCGCCGCGTGACCACTCTGTCATACTCCTATATTGTCACTCTAGAGGTCGAGCCATATGAGTCTATATTTGTTGATGCCCCACGGTGAGTAGATGCTGCCCTACGGCGAGCATCCACCCATGAACAAACCCATGAACCCACGAGGTAGGATGCTCTTGCCCCTCGACCTCGCCCACCTTAGCAAGAGCTACCCGTACCTCTAACGGGGGAGCTTTACATAGATAAACCACTTCTTAGCTGGCTTAGGACAGGTTTGGCCCCTACCTCACCTTCCTATCCACCATGGACCCCATACTACCCTTAGTGCCCGTCAACTCCTACCACACCACATTCTGGTCTAGTCACCATGTTGATACATTGGAAGACCTTCTCATGGGATTAGACACACAAAGGAAGTTGACGCATATGTTGGCCCGAGGCTTCGACCAACCCACAAGTCGCGTTTTCACTCTCTCTCTCCTCCACATCCCATTTCGTCGGTTTGCTGTCCAAACAGACGTCGGTCGACACATGGGAGGTACCGACGGAAAGGTTTCGTCGCGAGGATCGCGCCGGTACCATTCTTTCTGCGGATCAGGGAGCGTGGAGACACGTGCGAGCAAGAAGACAACGTGGCCCCCGTCGCCCGTTCGGCACTGATTCGCGACCTTCGCCGCACAAAAAGTAAGGGATCGGACTCCTCATATCGCCAGGAATCCATTGACGCCCTGTGTGTCACCATCCGTCATCCTTTTCCTCGTTTTCTGTGCATTTCTTCTTTTGGGAGATTTTGGGGTTTTATTCTCAGTTTGCATGCCTCTCTCGTTTCGTGGTTCAGACGACTGCTGATCGAGGCCGGAGAGGTACCATTGGAACACTCGTGTCGCGAGGATCACGTTGACGTCCTCAATTTCTCGATTCGCGTGACGTGAGATCGAGTCGGGTTGCAAGACATCGTTCTTCTGTCACACCGGTTCGTGGTCGGATTGTCATTTTTATCGTTACCCAGGTAGGGGGATGGAATCTCTATCGCACTAGGACATCACCGGTACCATCTGCACTATGGTATGACACCCGTTGCATTGAAATCTGTGCATTTTCGTGATTAATGCATTTTATTTCATTTATGTAGAATTTACTATTTAATCTACTATTTAATTGTTAATTTAATTCAATTGGGCGTTGTATTTCAATTCTAGTGGCATGCTTAGGCCCGGGTGTTTGGTTTGAATTGGTTTGTTGAGCAGGTTTAGCAATTTGTCACGTCCCCCGTCGATTTCGGTCGGTCGGGTGGGGTTTTCGAATCCAGTTTCCGGAGTCACGGAACCTAGGTGATATAACGTGCCTCACCCAGTGCACTATATCAGTTTAATGGGTCCATGAATGTGCGTTATATGAATAGTGTCCTGTGTTTTCTGAGAATTCTGACGTTCGGGTGACCTTAACGCGCCCAAGGTGGTGCGTTATAGTCCTTTGTTTTGGGTTCAAGTCCCGTTGAGTTTAAAGGCCCTACACCTATGCGTCGTGCAATGTATGGCGCGCCCTTTGTGGTGCGTTATACTCTGAATTTCCTGAAAAGTTAGTCGTTCTGGAAGGCATAGCGGCCTACGAGAGGCGCGTTATGTAGTGCATAACGTCTCCTTGTCGGTCCGTTATAGTCCTTGAGTATTACGTCGTATGCATGTTGACTTTAACGCCCGTGTGACGGTGCGTTATAGTCGCGATAGCCTCCATGGAGACCCTAGCCACGTCCTCCCCCCTCCCATAGCCATCATCCATCATTCCCTTGCGTGTTATTCCCCCTCTTACTCTATTTTCCATCCCGAGGTCGCAACTCAAGTTGCAGTTCACAAGTAGTAGACTAGGGTCCTAGAAATAGCATCATCTCTAGCCCTTCCCTGATCCCCCTAGTGGCAAGTCATACCTCTACAGAAAGGACGTCCAGAGAGTTTTCCAGGTGTGGTAGTTTCATCACTGTCCGAGCCCCGAGCTGCCCGTGAGAGTGATTTTTCCCCCAACTACGCAGGGCCACTCAGGCAGAGAACCAGAGCCCCAGAGAAAGTTCAACCGTGGCTACTCCCTTGCAGATCTGGGCATGAAACTTGGTTCAGAGCTTCCTCTACCAGTCCTCTATCATCCCCAAGATGCGGGATGAGATTTGGATGTCGTCATCAAAAGTTCCAGTTTTTTTCCCAAAGGTGCGCCAGGTCAGTCTCCCTATTCCAAAACTGATCCACCCACACCGTTCTGGCCAGTACGATCAGCCCTGATGTCAGTTGATGGCTCTGTTGGTCCTGGCTGAAAGAATACTTGAGCTCGATTGCAACGGATCTAGTCTTGTCTTCAGCAAAGCACAACACTGCTCATGACGTCCACATCTTCCAGCAGCATCTCCCTGGGAGTAGCCAGAACCAGAACAGTCTGGCCCTGTTTTAGGTCCTACCCCGACCAGCAACCTCGTCAGGGGAATTCAAGAAAATTCAGACATCCTCCTGGGTAAAGTACGAGACTTTTGCCACTGGTTTTTTCCCATTTGGAGTTCGGTGGTGACCATGGTGGCGACATCTTTGACTGTCTTTCTGGTGATTCCAGAAGCTGGTAGCATCGGCGGAGCCCAACACGATGATTTTCTAGCTTCACTTCCCCTCTCCACCTGGTCGGCTTACTGCCCCTCCCTGTGTGGAGGTAGTATTTAGTTGTAAATATCTTAACCCCCACCCCGAGATCCCCCCTCCTGCAAGAGGTGTAGTGTTGTAACCCACTTATTTTCAGGTCAAGCGCCATCACCGCGGCGTGCGGGCGTATGCCCACGCTTCCCGATGCACCCTCGTCTCCGGTCGGGATCAGTGTTTTCACACCGATCAGGTGAGCATCTGATACCCCCTTGTCTGGTTACAATCTTTACTTATTTAGTATAGTCTTTGCTTGCCGTCGGTCGGTGAGACGAGAGCCTGGACTCGCACACCACCTTAAGTGTGCCCTTCTAGCCAGTACAATCAGCCCTGACATCAGCTGAGGTTCCCGTCAGTCCTGTCTGAAAGAAGGATTGTCCATGGTCATAACGGTACCATCCCGGCCTCCAACTGAGTTCAGGACTATCTATGATGCATCCCTTTTCCAGAAGCACCACCCTATGAGTGACCAGAACCAGATTTGTCTAGCACTGTTCCAAGTCCTGCCCTGGTCAGCGACCTTATCAGGGTAAATCAAGAAAATTCAGGCATCTTCCCGGGCCAAGTCCTAAAGTTTTAACACTAGTCTCAGTCTATTTGGAGTTTGTTAGCATCCATGGCGGCGCCCACTTCGATCGACTGTTTAATAATTCCAGAAGCTGGCAGCACCGATAAGGAGCTCGACACAACAAGTTTCTAGCTTTATCCCCACCCCTCGCTTGGCCGGCTGAAGGCCCCTCCTTGTGTGGAGGTAGTTTCGTTTGTAAACAACTTAACCCCCACCCCAAGAACTACCTCCTGCATGAGGTGTAGTGCTTTAGCCATTTTAAATTTTAGGTCAAAGTGACACCAACGTGGCATGCGGGTGTGTACCCATGCCTCCCCGCTCGCCCTCGTCTTCGGTCGGGATCAGTGTCTTCACACCGATCAGGTGAGCGTCTAGTTTCCCTCCTTACTGGTTTTTACTTTGCGGGTTTAGTATCACTTTAGTGCCGTCAGATGGCGAGGTGAGCGCCTAGCCTGAAATTCTATTAGATTGAGCGACCACTGCGGAGTGAATTGAGAGAGCGACCCTACAACCCACACCCTCAGCATGCTGGCCGCCCATGGAGTTGGGTCTCCCAACCCCTAGGGGATTCAATCTTAGGCTAGCCAACCCCCAGAGCAGTGAGGTTCTGTCTCGGACCCTCACCACCATCACCGGGTTGCCTACGGATGCGAGAGTGCGCTTAGTGGGTTAGTCCGCTTGAGTGAAGTCACCGGTCTGCCGAATTGTGCTTGCTTGCTAGGTCCGAGGGTGTATTGGTCTTGTGGCTATCACCCCAAGGTGGTGTCATATCATCAGTCCTGACTAGTCTCTGACTGAGGTAGTAGAGGGCTTGCTCTTTCCCTTCATCATTATTTTGGGCCAGCATTGATGGGGACATCACCCACAATTCCCTCCGGCTCGGCACCTCTCTCCCTCCTGGAGAGGGGTAGGGTGCAGTTCGATGACTCGACAGGTCCTCCCCATCACTTGGGCTAGCTTGCAAGGCATCTGGATGTATCACTTTCTTTTATTGAGTCTATCTTTAAATGGGCCAAGCCCATGGTCTAGTGTGGGCCTTTAAATGGGCCAAGCCCATGGTCTAGTGTGAAAGGAGAATTGGACTTGTGGGCTTCTAGAAGGGGCGCCCCCCTATCTTGGTTCAAGGGGAGACAACCACCTACCTCCCTTGAATCTCCTCTCCCATTATCACAAGGGAAGCTTCCTTTCCCCTCTCTTGGTCCAAGAGAATGGCTGCCACCAACCCTTCCTATCTCCCTCCCCTTTGAATTTCAACGTTAGGCAAGTCTAGAGTTCCCTTGTCCCCCTCTCCCCCTCTCATTGTCAAAGGAGCGCAACCCTCTCTCCCTCCCCTTGATCCCACGTATGTATCACTCCTACCCCTTGCCAATTCCTATATAAACATGTGTATAGTGTTAGGGAAGAGGGGAATGAAAATTTTGTGAGAGAAAATTACATAGAGAGAGTGATTCTCTTCTTTTTCCCTTGGGTGTGAAGCCCTGCCCAATCCTGTGACGGGATTGAATCTGGACGTGTGACTTGCCCCACTATCCTCCCCATCCCCTTCTCATCTGGTTCCATGAAATTTATCAGTGATATTTCATCGAGTCATGAAAATTTTAGAGTAATTTTGTGTCGATCGGAGCTCTGGATCGCTGGCAATAATTCTTTTCGTGAAGGCGCGCAGATCAATCCGAGATTGCTGCTCAGATCGGGAGGTGACTGAGTATTAATCTCTCCCGATCTCCTCATAAACCATCTGGATCTGAGCTTCTAAGTGGGTGAAGTATTCCGAGTCCTCTTCGCGTTGCTGCTGATCTCGTGTCGATCGGAGGTCCGTGCTGATCGTGGCGGGGATTTTCGTGGGATCGCGCAAGCTGATCTGTGCAGACCCGACTCAGCACTAGAGCCGACTTCCCGAAGCTGCTCCGCCATCCCCTTTGACGATTTGATCAAACCCCTTGGTCAGATCCTTCCTCTGGACGTCGCCGATGATCTGCAGCAAGAGGCGTCTCGATCGGACATCGGGAGCCATTTTTCCCTTAATTATTTGTCTTCCTGTGCAGTTCTGTATATGCAGAACTAGAAGCTGAAAGAAGTCACTGCTGCGCCTAAATCTGAAAGGATCTGAATGCTCCCTCTGGAGTGGGTGAACTTCATCAAGTCACCAACGTTCTCCAACAAACGGCACCATGATCGGACATCGGATCTTGGCGTACCAGCCTTCGCAAGATCACTGCGCAGAGTGACCAGCGTGGGCAGAACCGGACTGGTACCCAGTC